>JADBJO010011864.1:10000-57500 GCA_016801955.1 Conus betulinus
ACGACCATTCTTGCAATCAACTGTCGGAACCATGATGCCATCATTCCTCTCCACCCTGCCCTGAAGCAGTCACTGCGGTCAAAGCTTTTTAGTCGGTCTGGAACGAGAAGGGAATTCTTTCAACATGAATGGCGCAGTGTGTAGGAGACGTCAAAAACCCGTGCGCCACACACAGGATTGATTTCTTTCAGAATGGTACACATCGGTTTCAACCGTTGTCGAAAGTCATTCAGATCGTCGTCGGACGTTTGTCTCAACATCGGCGTCAAACATTTTATCTCAACATCGGCGTCAGACATTTTATCTCAACATCGGCGTCAGACATTTTATCTCAACATCGGCGTCAGACATTTATCTCAACATCGGCGTCAGACATTTATCTCAACATCTGCGTCAGACATTTTATCTCAACATCTGCATGAGACATTTTATCTCAACATCGGCGTCAGTCATTTATCTCAACATCGGCGTCAGACATTTCACCTCAAAATCAGCGTCAGACATTTATCTCAACATCGGCGTCAGATATTTTATCTCAACATCCGCATGAGACATTTATCTCAACTTCGGCGTCAGACATTTATCTCAACTTTCGCGTCAGACATTTATCTCAACATCAGCGTCAGACATTTATCTCAACATCGGCGTTAGTCATTTATCTCAACATCGGCGTCAGTCATTTATCTCAACATCGGCGTCAGAAATTTATCTCAACATCGGCGTCAGAAATTTATCTCTCAACATCGGCGTCAGACATTTTATCTCAAATCGGCGTCAGACATTTTATCTCAACATCGGCGTCAGACATTTGATCTCACCATTGGCGTCAGACATTTGATCTCATCATCGGGATTGGAGGGATTTTTTTTTTTTCGTCCAAGTGTGACAACAATCTTCCTTTTCTGTAGTTCTACCTAATGTGAACATTCAAATATCAGACATTAGAATTGCCATGCCAGTAACTGTACATGAGTGACCTAAATGTGTACTGCTAATGATAAAGAACTTTTAATTGTACACACTAAGACATGTTAACACGTCTGTGAGTTTCATTGCAAAGATGGAGAAAAGTAAAACAAAACAAAACAAAACAAAACAAAACATTTCCTTTCAAGAGCTTATTCAGACACTAATGATTTTTTGGTTATTATTTCTTGTTGAACTGTGGCAAGCACAAACAATTGCTCTCTCTCGTGCGGCAGACTCCGTGTATTCTAAGATAATTACTTTTTTTTTTTATATCCATATACTAGTGCATACTCAAATGACCTAACAGTGTGAAACAAGTAAACGAACAATGCAAAAGTCTCCCGTTCCCCTTTCACACCTTAAAATTGTGGTGCTGTGTAATTTCTTCTGACAGTCCCTTCTTCTGAAGTCTTCAGAATAATACAGTGCATTTTGTTCGCCTGTTTTACTTATTTACCAGTTGCTAAGCCTTCAAACTGCAATATAGGCCTATGTGATCTGTTTCCATTAAACAACAGCCATATTTCGTGAAAAAAGATGAAATCATTTTCATTAAAGTACCCAATGGCCTAGGAAACGAGCTTGATTACTGCCCATGTGTCTCCGTGTGTGTGTGTGTGGGGGGGGGGGGGGGGGGGGGGGGGGGGGGGGGGAGCGGGATAGAGAGACGGGGAGAAAGAGGGAGAGAGAAACATGTCACGCCAGATATAACGAAGTAACCATTTAAAAAATCATTATAACCGGCGCGTCGGTTTTAATGAAAGCCGTACATAACGAAGCAATTTTTTGAATGATAGATAGATAGATAAATGTGCGCGGGCATTCATGAACAACATACACACACACACACACACACACACACACACACACACACACACACACACACACACACACACACACACACATACACACGGAGAGAGAAAGAGACAGACAGAGAGACAGTCAGACAGACAGACGGACAGACAGCTCTATTGATCGATCGGTAAATAGGTGGGTAGGCAGGCATGTAGGCGGATAGCTGGCTGGCTAGCTAGCTAGATATTATGAGTACTGCTTAAATGATAAATACACTTGTGATGGTCGTTAAACTGGACATAGTAAGCACCTTCACGTGAAACTAAATTATAGAGAAAACATTTGCCGGTAGCAATCTTACAAGAAGAACATTGAATGTCCGTTACAGACTGACCTTTTTTTTCAGATTGTGCGTTTGACGTGGTACACCCGTCACAGTCAGGAGGAGAGAGTGGAGTTCCTGGAGGAGAAGGCGCTTCACGACCAGATCAACGCCATGATTGCCCAGAAAAGCCAGCAAGGCAAGGGTCAGTACCTCGCACCATTCGTCAGTCGTCAGCGGACACTGCCGAGCATTGTCCGTTTGTCTGCGTGTTCGTGTATTCTCCACTGTTTGGCACTACGTGGGGGAAATAGGGATGATGAAGAGGCTGTCGTCCACTTTTTTTTTTTTTCGTATATTATGGCAGGAGAGATGCGTTCAGTTAGCGTATCCCATAGTCCAGGTCATTTTTTTTTTTTTCACCTAACCTACTCCTGACGTAATTGTATACGACTTGTTTTCTCTCACACAAACCGGTTCTGCTTTCATTGTGTTCTTCTTTTCTAACCTTACATTTTGAACTCTTTAAATAAAATGGCGTTATATATGTGTCGGCATAATCTCTAGCTTGTATAGATGTTATGCTGTGAAGTCTTTCACAAATGTCGACAGGTGTCAGTGTCAGTAATATGCTCTGTTTCAGAAAGACGTAGCTTTGCGCGAGAATACTTCATACCGTGTGTTCGTCTGGAAATTGTAGATGAAGAGCAGTATGTGGTAGTATATGTTATACGTTCATCCTGACACGATCTGCGTGGTTGGCATAGCGAAAAACAGCAACAGCAACATGCCTAATAATGTTCATAAAGGTAGAACAACTACTGCTACTACTACTACTGCTGCTGCTGCTACTACTACTACTACTACTACTACTACTACTACTACTACTTACATTTCTGACTTTGACGGAGAAAATACCTGTTAAGTGTCATTGTCTGTGTTGCATGGTGCAGAGGACAGACCAGCTAGCGGCTGGAAACGCGGCCTGCAACTGCTGTGCGGGTACGAGCCTCCCAAAGACGTGGACATGTCCCAGGAGGAAGCGCGCCACGCGCACCGCCTCTTGACCTCAGTGCGTGAGAAGAGGAAATGGAAGATCTTCGTGAACGTGAACGCCGTCATTCTGATGTGTTTTCGGGGCTTTCCTTTGGGCTTACTTTGGCTGAGGAAGGGCAGCACAGAGCACGCGTGTTAACCGGATTCGAACATCAACGTGATGAATATCGCTTTGTTTTACTTTGGTGTATCCTTCCTTCGATGTCTTCATCTCCCGTCGTCGGTGTCATCTAAAATCCTTCGGCCCCATGCCGCCCGGTAGTCTTGGAGGCCAAATGGATATAAGTTTGATTTCAATCACTTGAACCCAAACACCACCCTGTCGACCTTTAGATTCAACATACTGTTCCAGTAGGCCCAGTTCGAGCTGCAGGCGGCCACGGGGTGGGGGGGTGGGAGAGGGGGGGGGTGGGGGGGGGGGGAGGGGGACGGGGGGGGGGAGTACTTTTAGCCGGTAGGACTCAACTGTTCTAAAGAAGGACAACACTCTTCATTGACACCCAAATTACTTTTGGCGCTTGGGATGCAGGTTCCCCCCCCCCCCCCCCCCCTCCCCCCCCCTTTCCCGTGCCGGCGATTTACATTTACCCTCAAAAAGAAAATCTAGCAGAAATGACTGGACTTGGTAAGATCGATTTTTAAAATGTTAAACAGTTTAAATTTATAAATGTAAGCTAATGTTAATTTTATTTACCATGTTTTAAACTGAATGGAATAGATGTAAACCCGTATTCGTATTCGTATGTATTTACATCTATATAGAAATATACAAACATGATTCGTTTTATTTACATATTGAAAACCTTGCCAAAAAAAAATTAAAGGAAATGTGATGACTATATCATAAGAAGCACCACAGCTACTGAGTTGTAAAGAGATCTATACAATGCAATACAGTCTGCCGCTGGCCCCAAAAGAGTCGCTTACCGAAATCGCGTCGTCCGAAAGTACAGAGCGGGTGCCAAAGGACCTATGGCTCAATTCGCCTTCAGCGCTCACCCAAAACTACAGCTCACGGTCATCACAACACCTAGGACATGGCCGTGGACGGGGGAGAGTGCTAGGAAAGGGTTATTTTGCTCTTGCGGGGTCCAGACGTGGTCCCCATTGGACTGCACACGTTCACCTCGCAGTGTGGCCTGCCGTGTTGGAAGATCGCTGAAGAAATGGGGTTGATGGTAGACCACAAGGCTATGGCGCCTGTCTGACTCGGTCGGCGCGTTTCCCATGGGTCGAGACAGATGCTGGTCTGTCGGTGGACCTGGAAGGGGGGGGGGGGGGGGGGGGGGGGGGGGGGGGGGGGGGGGGGGGGGGGGGGGGGGGGGGGGGGGGGGGGGGGGGGGGGAGGGAGGGAGGGGGGGAGGGGGGGGGGGCTTCCGCCTCTCAGTGGGCATTCTATGTTCACTCATGCCGTTAGAAGGCAACTCTTGCAGCAGTTTTTTCATCAGCAACAGGTTTTTGATGTGGGTCTTGTGGCGTTTGCCGCGCTTTCCGCCCATCTGGGCCGCTTCTGATGAGACAAACGAAGTGCTATCAGGTGGGGGGGGGGGGGGGGGGGGGGGGGGGAGATGATGTCCAAGTTTCCGCCTCTTTGCACATTTTTTTTTGCACATGTATATATTTAAAAACAAACTACCTTTTGTAAATAGTTAACGTTTTTCTTTCTTCGATATATCTTAATTTTAACTCATATTGTGGTTGTACCTTACTGTAATCTTGTACTTCCTACTTAGTCTATCTTTATTGAATATCTGACATGGAATACAATATCTTTTTTTTCAGCAAATTATATCAGACTAGCCTAGGACAGCTGGGTGGGTTTGGGAAATACCTCACAATTCTACCTCCTAGCTTTAATCATCGTCAGAAGCTGCAGTGCGTTTCAAATATTGTATGAATGTACAGTTTATCTTCTTTTATTTCAGTGAACGGCGATCTTAATTTTCAATCTGTGGAAGTAAAGATGGCTGTTTTTTTAAAAAATTTTTATTGGCTTGATATTTTCACGAGTGTGTCCACTCTCACACGTAGGCAGTCCGCAGTATACTTTTGACACTTTTTTTCTTAACCTGTCCTAGTAAGTTTACACCTTCTCTGTTTTAAATATTGCCTGTCTCTTTTTATTTTTCTTTTGCTTAGCCTATGTTCCCGCGTCCTCCCTTTTCCCCTCAGTCGTCAATCGCTGCAAATGCTCCATATTCCCCCAGCAGGCCAGAGGACGTGCAACAATCCTTAAATACGCAATCAGAATAGATGTGGGCTAACACACCCATATACTCTGTCGCTTTGTAAGCTAGTATTCCCGTTCACGTTCACAACGTGAAAGCATTTTTGCATTACAACTTTTCTAAGTGTCATGTATTTTAACTTGAGAAAGTCTGTACAAAAGAAAGTGTACTTGTTTCCAGATGTATGCTTTTGTTTCCACCATTGTTTAATTATGCTGCAATTGTATGCCATTCAAGTGATTGAAACACAAGCCGTATTATATGTAGAAACTATGAAAGTAATGTACGTAAGCCCAATGAAAAAAAAGACTCATTCGGAACTCATGTTTGTTGGATTACAACATGCACAATATTCAGCTTGTCAGTCTCAAAGTTAATGCAGGTCAAGAGTCATTTCGGGCTGTCTTATTTCAGAGGACAGCAGTTTTGACTAACAAAAAATAAAAGGCTGGGACTTGTATTTCGAGAGAATTTCAATGAAATTGTAATCATTCGCAAATATGCAATAGGAGCAAAGGTTTCAACACGACTGACTCCGTGATTTGATATTAGAATTTAACACATTTAACAGAATTGTTAGAAAAAATATACGGGCCACGGGGATTCCTGGCATGATATCTCGAGTTTTGCAAGTGACATACTGAAACTACAACCTTCGCGAGTTAATCGCTTCACAATCCACCTGAGGCTATGGGAGGTCAGAAAATGGAATCGTTTTAACTGACAGGAACGACACAGCATCGTAACTGGGTTTGCACACATACTCAGTCACCCTAAAACCATACAATTCAGCGTAAAAGCAATTTATCTGAGGTTCTCTTCCAAACCCAATAAATGTGAACATCAGTTTGTTCAGAGATGGGTGCAGTTAGAAGTACCGGAGATATAAGCCTAGGCTTGTAGCGTACACACAATGCCTGACTGCTTGTCTATCTAAAGACACGTTCAGAACATATGCATGCATGCATAAACACACAACGAACGTACGTGCGTACGTACGTAATTACGTACTAACGTACGTACGCACAGACAGGCACAGGCCCACATACATACATACATATACAGACATAGGTCTACATACATACATACATACATACATACATACATACATACATACATACATACACGCTTACATACATACACGCTGACATACGTACACGCATACATACATACATGCATGCATACATACATACATACATACATACATACATACATACATACATACATACATACATACATACATACATACATACATACATACATACATACATACATACATACATACATACATACATACATACATACATACATACATACATATAATACATACATACATACATACATACATACATACATACATACATACATACACATATTCGTCCATTCCAAAGTTAAGAACAATGGAACCTTTAAAAATGATCTAAATGAAAAACACAGTGGCAAACATCTGAATGTCCGGCCATCTGACATATTCCAACGGACCAACAGTTTTTATATAAACACGCTGTTGGATGGTCATTAATGCGTTCGTTATTGCTGGCTTTCGGAGAACGGCGAGCACAAATAATGAGTCAAATACAGCTTCAACCCCACCTATGACCTATGATAGCCGTTTCTTTTTAGAAATGGAATGAAAACTGCAAGCTGAAACCTCACAACATGCATTTCACACGATTCGCTAACAGTTTCAGCCGAAAGCCCCAAACATAAAGTCTTCACGATTCGCTAACATTCAACTGAAAGCTCCAAACATAAAGTCTTCACGATTCGCTAACAGTTCAACCGAAAGCTCCAAACATAAAGTCTTCACGATTCGCTTACAATACAACCGAAAGCTCCAAACATAAAGTCTTCACGATTCGCTAACAGTTCAACCGAAAGCTCCAAACATAAAGTCTTCACGATTAGCTAACAGTTCAACCGAAACCTCCAAACATAAAAATCTTCACGATTCGCTAACAATTCAACAGAAAGCCCAAAACATAAAGTCTTCACGATTCGCTAACAATTCAACCGAAAGTTCCAAACATAAAGTCTTCACGATTCGCTAACAATACAACCAAAAGCAGCTGGAATACAACTTGAAAAGTCTGCAGGTATAGAGAGCACCATGCATGACATGAAACACAGAAATGTCTCTGATGAAGGAAAGGTGAGACAGAGTGAAACTGGCACATCGACTTCATAGAGAAATACTGACCAGGGAGGGAGCAGGGAGAAGAGAAAGAATGCACTGATACAAAAAGACCAGCCTTCGAAACTGCTTTGGCTCAACAGCTGTGGGCATTTTCCGAAAAGTCCTTAGCATGAAACTATAAACCGAGGGTCCGTGTATGATGCACGCATAACATCTTGCAAACACACAAAATCCCTTCATCAACTTTCGATACAGAAGGCCAGTTTGATTGTTGATATGGGCGAAACGCATATACATAGCATGTATTGTCAGTGAAAATCGATAAAATGAGTGTAAAACTGAACGACTGGTATTCGACTGAAAGACAAGAGAAATTGGATGTAGCGCGTGCAGGAAGCTGTTTAGTCGACTCTACCCGGGTAGTCAACATGTTGTGTAAACAAAAGTGTGGATTGTAAAGCTCTTAGAGCTTGGTCTCTAACCGAGGCCGGGGCGCTGCATAAGTACTATCAGTAACAACAGCAACATCAACAAACATCGATAATAATAATGGTAATAACAATAGTAATAATAATAGCAATAATCTTAACGGTTACCAGGCACCTATGATATTATATAGAAAGACAGATTCACCATCTCCATTTAAACTGGCGTTTAAATTGCCTTGTGTGAACAGCATCACTTGAACGATATTCCCATCTATCTGGCGGATGAGGTTTTCTTTTTTTTTTTTCCGGTGAAAATAAGAAGCAGGTGGCCTCAGTTTTGGTCCTGTTGAGAAGGGACCATCTCTTTCTGCTCAGGATAAGACGATGTATTGCCTCATGCCTTCTGTAACCTTAAACAGTTGACACTTCTCACTTCGGCTCTGCTCGCAGCTATAGTGTGGAGAGCTTGATTGACATGTAGGTTTAGCACTACTGTTAATGAAAACAATACATTTCGATGCACAATCTCTCATTTTCAGCAGTGTGCGATCTGACTTTCCAAGTTTGTTGAAGCTGATCTGCTCTACAGATGCTGCTATGGGTCCCATGATGACTTCTCTGCCCACGTGTTCTTCTGAAAGGAGCTTGAAAAGGAGGGTTATCGCTTTGTTTAAAGCCTCTACCAAAAGACCAGGAGCGAAGCTGACGCCACCTAGCTGCTTCTCCTTTCCTCCAAGAAACGAGATTCTCTCTCCACATACAGAACCAGAGCATTCCTCAGCATGATACCCTACCTAACTGAAAATATACAGACCCAGAGCATTCCTCAGCATAATACCCCCCACCTAACTGAAAATATACAGACCCAGAGCATTCCTCAGCACAATACCCCCACCTAACTGAAAATATACAGACCCAGAGCATTCCTCAGCATAATACCCCCACCTAACTGAAAATATACAGACCCAGAGCATTCCTCAGCACAATACCCCCACCTAACTGAAAATATACAGACCCAGAGCATTCCTCAGCATAATACCCCCACCTAACTGAAAATATACAGACCCAGAGCATTCCTCAGCACAATACCCCCACCTAACTGAAAATATACAGACCCAGAGCATTCCTCAGCATAATACCCCCACCTAACTGAAAATATACAGACCCAGAGCATTCCTCAGCATAATACCCCCACCTAACTGAAAATATACAGACCCAGAGCATTCCTCAGCACAATACCCCACCTAACTGAAAATATACAGACCCAGAGCATTCCTCCTCAGCACAATACCCCCACCTAACTGAAAAAATATACAGACCCAGAGCATTCCTCAGCATAATACCCCCACCTAACTGAAAATATAGCTTGACAGGTTCCCGCACATCGGCCACATGTCGGACAAATCAGTCATGATAATGGCGGTGATGAGGAACTTGCATGGCACAAAATGGGCAGCCAGTGAGAACATCTTTAACCCAAGTGTACATAGGATCACTTAGACTCCACATGCAGTATGTTGCCGACGTCTGATTAACAGCTGCCAAACAAAGGCAAGCTACCTGGTCAAAATGCGGAAAGTCGCCCGGAGACTTGGCACCGGAGCCTGAAGACTACTCCAGCTTCTGAGATGGAAAAGACTGCGGGCGTACTTTCACTGCAAGCAAAACGAAAAAAAAAAAAAACAAACAAACAACAAAAAAATGCCACTTGATTAAAAAAAAAAAAAAAAAAAAAAAAAGAAAACCGAGGAGGGCTCCGTCGAATCCACCGCACTCAAAATTCTCCCAAGAAGAGACCCATAACGAAGGGCACTAATATGATCAAGGCACTTCAACGGACACATCAACAGTCACCACCAGCCAACAGGTCAAAATGGTCCACGGCTTGTAAAACTGCTCCACATCCCTGGAGTCTTAGAGAGCACCAGACCACAGCTGACATCCTTCACCCTGAAATCCCTGGACAGATTCGACCTGGCTGTCACTCGAATCCCAGTCTCTCCAAAGTGGACCTGTTGACAGTGGTGGGAATAATGAGAGAGGTCATGTCTCTGCAAGAATATCCAAAGGTAGTACTACTGGCATGTATGTTGCCATTGACGACCTCTCTTTTGAAAAAAAAAAAAAAAAAAAGAGAAGAAAAAAGACAAGAAAACTATGGTCCATATCTCTCCCTCACTGCCGCTGGGAAAGGGAACCACACTGACGTTTCCCAGTACATTGGACTCACCATTACAGCCGGACTGACGTTTCCCAGTACACTGGACTCACCATTTTAGACAGCCGGACTGACGTTTCCCACTATACTGGACTCACCATTTTAGACAGCCGGACTGACGTTTTCCCACCATACTGGACTCGCCATTTTAGACAGCCGGACTGACGTTTCCCACTATACTGGACTCACCATTTTAGACAGCCGGACTGACGTTTCCCACCATACTGGACTCGCCATTTTAGACAGCCGGACTGACGTTTCCCACCATACTGGACTCGCCATTTTAGACAGCCGGACTGACGTTTCCACCATACTGGACTCGCCATTTTAGACAGCCGGACTGACGTTTTCCCACCATACTGGACTCACCATTTTAGACAGCCGGGCTGACGTTTCCCACCATACTGGACTCACCATTTTAGACAGCCGGACTGGACATTTCCCAGTACACCGGACTCACCATTTTAGACATCCGGAGTGACGTTTCCCACCAAACTGGACTCGCCATTTTAGACAGCCGGACTGACGTTTCCTAGTACATTGGACTCACCATTTTAGACAGCCGGAAATACAGAGGAATCAGGTGTCTTCAAAATGTTCCTTTTTATTATCAAAAACAGTACACGCTTGTAAGCCAAGCATACTTGTGAGCACGCATGTACGTTCAAACGCGCATAAACACATGCAAATATCTGCGTAAACAAGCCCGCGCAGGAAGGAAGGCAGGCAGGGAGACACACACACACACACACACACACACACACACACACACACACACACACACACACACACATTTGCAAAATATTAAGTCATAGAATTCAACATGATAGCTAGAGCATGAAAGAAAGAGAGATCACTCCCCACACACCTTCATATCAGGGAAATAATCGTGAACAAACTCTCGTGGTTCTTCTCCATCCACAGATCCACTGCGCGCTTGTAGTTGTGAACTTCGATCTCGCGCCGTCCACCAGGAAAAGAACAGGGCTGCATTCGAGCGATATGACCGAGCTTGGAGCACGGGATGTGTATCAATGAACCACCGCACATCCACACCTTCAGAGAGAAAACACCAAGACACGATGATCACACTGGCAGATGGAGGAAGCAAAACTTTCATTGTAAGCTTTTCTTTCTTATGATTATTTACGATGTTGTTGTCGCAGCTGTTCCCAATACTTCCTTGTGTCCTTGTGGCTGTTGCTATGTTCTTTTTGTGTTTAGTCAAACTAGTAATAGGCAGTAGTCATAACAGCAACAACAGTAGTAGCTGCAGTAGCAGCGGCAGCAGCAGTAGGAATATTCCTACATGTAGCAGCAGCAGCACTGTCTGTATACGTAGCGGAAGCAGCAGAAGTAGTGACACTTGTACTTAAAACAGCAGCAGCTGTAGTAAAATATGTACACGTAGCAATAGCAGCAATAGTACACGTAGCAGCGGTACTATCTGTATATGTAGCGGCAGCAGCAGAAGCTTCGAAGTAGTATCACTTGTACTTATAACAGCAGCAGCAATAGTAAAGTCTGCACACGTAGCAATAGTAGCAATAGTAATGTTTGTACATGTAGCAGCCGCAGCCGCAGCAGCTATATTTGTGCATGTAACAGCAGTAATATTTGTGTTTTAGCAGCAGCAGCAGCAGTGGTAATATTTGTACATGTAGCGGGAGGAGCAGTAGTAGTAGTATTTGGACATGTAGCAACAGTAGCAATATCTGTAAACGTCGCAGCAGCAGCAGAAGCATTTTTTTATCATTAGTGTATGTGTAGTAGTAAAGGCAGCAGTGATGTTTGTACATCATGCGGCAACAGCATCCGTGGTAATTATTGTGAATGTAGCAGCAGCAGCCATAGTACTCTTCGTACATGTGGCAGCAGCAGTAGGGATAAGTGTACAATGCAGCAGCAGCAGTAGTGATAGCTCTACACGTAGCAGCAGCAGCAGTAGTAACATTTCTTCCTGTATGGCTACAGTATTTGTACATATAGAAGCGGCAGTAGTAATATGTGTACACGTATCTTTCAGACAGCAGTCCGTCCTTATTAACAGGATCGGTCCTCTATATTGTCATCGAACTTTAATATTCTCCAAGGTTCGGTGCTATGTCCGGCGCTTTTCATAAGACACACAACACCCCTGACTGCGACCGTTCTATGACAGCGGCAGCAGTAGCAATGTTAGTACGTGTAACAAAAGCAGCAACAGTACTATTCGTTCATGTTGCAGCAGCATTTGTAGTAATGTTTTTACATGCTGCAGAAGCAGCAATAATAACATGCGTACTTGTAGCAGCATTAGTAGTAGCATTCCTACACTTACCAGCCGCCGTGGGAGGTCGTGGGTTCGAATCCCATCAGAGTCATTTGGGTTTTTCTGCCCCTACCGGCTCCTAGCCGAGTTGAGTTTGCTGCGGACTCAGTTTGGAAGACTGGGACCACACAGTCGAGTTTCATCCACTTAATGGATGGGTTTCTGAGAGTGTTGCTCAAATTTCCTGACCAACACTGCAGGTGTCTATATCTCTCGGGTCATTGTGAAAGGAAGCGTAGAGTACAGCCCTGTCATGTAGTCTCAGACCGAAATGGAAATCCGTAGCATCATCTTAATCATCCTCATTCTCATTGATCAGCATAAAAAAAAGGTCTCAAGTTCTGTGGCCCTTCATGCCCTGCTCTCATGGTGGCCTCATTTCGATATCCTCTCCACGTCTATGGCCTTGGTTTGGTTCCGTCGGGGTCACCGTATCGGCGAGTCCATGGGGGCTGTCGTTGGATGGACGTTGTGGCGCCCTCCGGAGGGAGAGCTCACTCACACCAGCTCCGCGACTAAGCAATTATTGTTGTTAATAGGGGGCTTAGTAGGTGGTGTCCTGCGTATGCTAGATCAGAACAGGCGCCACTGAACACCACCGAAGTGACTCGGCAGCAGCGCAGTGTCTCATCCAGTGGGTTGCCTCTTGACGACTTGACATTGACTGCTCCCTGTGGATTGTCGGTGCCGGTGCCGCGGCGGGACCGACCGGGCTGTGGCTGTGGTCGGGGTGTCGGAATGAGTGCGTGGGTACACTCTTAGGTGGCGCAGAGGTTGGGACAGCAAAACAAAACAAAAAAACAAAAAAAAAAAAAAAAAAAAAAAAACACAAAAAAATCCTACACTTCACAGCAGCATTACTAATATTTTGTACGTGTTGCAGCAGCAGCATCAATAATAATATTTACACACGCAGCAGCAGCAGCAGCAGCAGCAGCAGCAGCAGCAGTAGTAGCAGAAGCAATATTTCTATATGTAGCAGAAGTGATAATACTTGTAAATATGGTGGCAATAGTAATATGAGTACATGTAACAGAAGCAGCAGTAGGAATAATTGAACATGTAGCAGCAGCAGCAGCAGCAGCAGAAGGAACAGCAGCAATATTTGTACATGCTCCATGATGACTGAAAGATTTATTTTTGACTTTTTGACTCAGTAGCTCCATTTTGAGACTTTTTGCGAGTTTATTTTTTGCTCTTGAAATGTTTATAATTATTTACATGGATTAATGATATAGAACGCATAGATTATTCCAAAAGCATTGGACATAAAACGTGACAAAATCAGTGAGAAAAACAAATGGTCCTCTGAAGAATGCATTAATTTTATGAGGGAGAGCTCACACTTACTCCACGACTGGGCGATTATGGTTAGTTAGTGGGGGGGGGGGGGGGGGGGGGGGGGGGGGGGGGGGGGGGGGGGGGGGGGGGAGGGGGGGGCTTAGGTGTGGCTTGCGTAAGTCGGCGTATTGCGTAAGTGGATCAGAACTGGCACCACTGAACACCACCGAAGTGACTAACTTAAGTAAGTGTTGCTTATAGCCAAGTCGACTACAAAGGGCCGTATCAAGGCTTTCCTCACGTTACAAAGATTATCACAGGTATGAGAAACATATCCTTATCTAAGGGGAACAGTGGATATGCCCCCAGCACAGGTGGACTGATTGGTGGGTGGTTGCTCCTTTGATTGATTATCAGCTTAATATTAAATGCTAGCTCAAACTTATGCTACTCCTCAAAACAATGTATGGATTTTGTAGATCGGGTGTGAAAAATCCTAATTGTGTGGCGTGCTGCCATTCGAAACCCGGAAAACTCTTCAATTTCGGAAAACAATCCCGTCCAAATCTAAATAAACACAGTCTTCACTGAGAAGGTTGCGTACGTGCAGTGTAAATGCAATAAAGTGTAGTCTTCTTTGTCCTTCGACAAACTTTGAGAAAAAAGACCTCATCTACGAAAAATAAAGTTGAATGTACATCTATTTGCAGGAGACTTCATTCCTTCTACCTGACATGTGAGAAAATAACGGAAATCGGCATCAAATACACAAGAGCATTACGCAACGATGTAAGGAGAACGCACATGTGTAAGCATTTATTCTCGTCTACTGCTGCACTCAACAACACAGTATGTCCAACCAAGGTGAGTTCATCTGTCACTTTCAGACAGAATGCAAAACAGACCGGCTGGCCGAAAAAATGGTGTGTTGGATGCAAAGTTTAAAGTGATGATGACTTTGATGATGATAATGATGATGATGATTATTATCATTATTATCATCATTATTATTTCATTATTTGTAGGATTATTATCACTGTGTACATTTCTCAGATTTTATCTTACAGTGTTTCCCGTTTTCTATATACTACTATACTACTACTACTACTACTACTACTACTACTACTACTACTACTACTACTACTACTAATGCTGCTGCAGCTGCTGCGGCTATCATCATCATCATCATCATCATCATCATAGTAATCAAAATGCTTCTTCTTCCTCCTCAGTTATCATTGTTGCTATGACTACTACTATTACTACTATTGTTGTTGTAGTAGTACTAGTAGTAGTTGTAATTATACCATTATGATTATCATTTTCCATTAAAACATTAACATCATTCTAATCTCTGACTGCTGCTGGCCTCCAGCCCCTTCATTCAATTTCTGCTGTTCAGTTCTTTTCTGAAGCATTTATTTTTCACTCACACTATAGTTTGCACCCAGATGGCAGATGTGTGATGGTTTCTTTTTTTGTAGGTCCTTTGGTTCCATTGTTTTGAATGCTGTTTGTCCTGCCTCAAGAAGGCCCAGTCAGTTGAAAGGCATTGTGTCTGTTTTGTAATTTGTTTGCTCCTTCGTTTGGCAGCTCAGTTATTTTGCTTTTGCTTTATGGTTCAGTCTCCAATTACGGTCATCCCACTTTGAACCAAAGTTTGAAAGTAATTCAAACCATCAAACCAAAGTTTGAAAGTAATCCAAACCATGATCTATGATAATTATCTCCCTTTTCCCCCATAGTCTCCCCCCCCCCCCCCCCCCCCCCCCCCCCCCCCCCCCCCCCCCCTCCCCCCCTGCATCCTCCTCTCACCCACTATCTCATCCTTCTCCTTCCCCTGTTGAAGTTAGATCCCCTTTCCTGATCCATTTCACCCCCTCATCCCTCCCCTCCCCATGTCGCCACAAAAATTGCATGTTTAACACTCACAGTCACACACCGAGGGTGTTCTATTGGTAGTTGAAACTTAGGACTGTGCCAGTCATTGTAATTTTAGGATTTCAGTGATAACTGATTTGGCCCATAGATTTCATTTAGACCCTTGTACAGTGTGTGTCATTCCAGAAGGGAAAATCTTGTTTTCTCTTTCTCTTCCTGTGTTCCTCTTTTTATATTTTCTTTTGTCATTCTGTTTCATTACCTTTCTCACAGTCAATTGACTGAGAGTGTGATGGAATTTTTGTAAGTGATGGAACAAACCTAGGTTGTTGATAAAAGATTTTGCAGTTTGTTGTTTTTCAGCTGGTGCATATCAACTAATCAGTTTTCAAGCATTGTATATTACAGCATTTAGCAACCCTCCCACAAGATTTATGTGGACGTCTCCATACATGTATATGATAATATGCGTTTGCTACAATATACATTCTGTACTTCATGTGTTCCTTTGTTCAGCTTTAATATCCCTCATAACTTTTGCCAACTCTTTGCTTTGTTAAGTTGTAAAGTTGGCAGGAGGAAGACTTTTCTCAACTTGAAGTTAACAATATTTGACAGCAATGAAAACAGCAGAGGAAATTGTAGTCATGACAACTTTTCTCATTGATGTTTACTTTGTGTTAAAAAAAACAAACACACACACACACAAATGTTGTGTATGCGGTCATACTCATGTTTCTTGTGTGTAGTCTCTGAAGCGGAGACAGGTGGAGAGAAGGCACCACTGTCAGCCTCACAGAGGGCGCGCATTGAGCGCAATCGGCAGAAGGCTCTGCTGCTGAAGCAGGCTCGACTGGCCAGCCAACCCTACACCCGAGATGGGTCAGTACTCTGCTTTCTTCTGGACTGCTTCCGTCACAGGGAAAGTCATGACATGGTAGTTCAGGTGCTGAATCTGCACACCAATGTGGATAGAAAGCATGCATAAATTGTGTGTGTGTGTGTGTGTGTGTGTGTGTGTGTGTGTGTGTGTGTGTGTGTGTGTGTGTGGGGATACTGCCAACCTAGATTTCTTTCCACAGCAGGCCTACTCAAGTCTCTTGATGACATCACAGTTCTGGCACACAGCGCAGCCTGTTTGAATGAATTTCATGCCAGTTGATAAAACTTGCGCAGTTGGGGTTTACTAAATATTTTTTTTGTGTGTGACGATATGATGGAAACCAGCAAGAATGAGCAGTATCATTCAGTGTAATGATTTTGAGTAATGTTAGCTTTTTATAATTCCATGCGATTTTGCATGATTACACAAAGTTTAAAATATTGTTGACAGGAACTTTAAATGCTTTCTCTTTGTAGTTAGATGTAAAATTTTTGTGAGCTTATCTGTCAGTCATTTTATGCCCCAAAGTCCTGTGTGAATTGTTCCCCTGTTGTTTTCTGTGAAGACACAAGGTGAAGGAATCTAACAGAGAAATTGACACTGGAGCTGGGTTCTTTATTGAGGAAGAGGAAGAGGGCACAGTACAAGCAGAAAGACTCCAGCAGGAACAAGGTACTGTACTGTTGTGTAATACTAATACAGTAGATAGTCAACCTTTTAGTATTCTGCCAACAATTCCCTACCCCCATGCTTTCCTCTTAGTGCTGTCTCTCTCTTGATATGTTGGACTTTTTTTTCTCCAGCTGCTAGGTATTCATGAGGCAACATAGAAGCGTTCCCAATCTAAGCATTTGTACCCGTTGCACTGGGACATATTTGGCAGTGGACAAACAAAACGTTCACATCATGTCAGGTTCACGCTTGGGTAAAATCAACACATAGCCATTTTATATATATATATATATATATATATATATATATATATACAAACATATATACAGACAGATGAGAGATCTCCTTTGGAATTAACCACTAAATTCTCACTTTGTTTGAATTAGTTTTTTTTTTCGCTATGATTTCACATGATTTTTTATGATACCAATATGTTTTAATTCAAAACATTTGAACGGGTGTCATGGAAGTTCAGTTACTTTTTCTACAGAAGCTGGTCTCAAACAGTACCATAAAGAATCCCTTTGGTATACAGAAAATACTCTGATCTTCATAGACTTACGAAGTTGTCTTTATTCTTTGGTTTGGTCTCGCAATACCACAAAAATCTGCTCAATCTCAATACGACCTCATGTTGAATCGTAATATATACTTTGTGCTGTGATCCCTTTCAATATTGAAAAAAAAAAACAAAAAACTATTTGTCCATAGCCTGAATTTTTTTTTTTTGGGGTGGGGGGGGGGGGGGGGGGGGGAAGCTCGTGAAAAGAAAAGAAAACATGAATTAATGTTCGTGTAGAAATCAGTACACACAAACTTTTTTTTTTTTTTACTTAGACTTAGAATCACTGTTTCCCCTTTCAATTTCTTTTCACAGCATCTTACCCAGAGGTATGTTATGCCTTCCGTAAGCCAGTTATGGTCTTTACACAAACAGTGATAGACCAAAGTGGTAAGAAAATGGGAGGGAATGAGACAGCTGGTGTAGAACAGTTGTCCTGCTTGTGGCATCAGATGTAATGGACCAGAGTGGTAAGGACAGGGAAGGGACTGGTGTGGAACGGTTGTCTGGCTTGCAGCGCCAGGTGGAATGAACCAAAGGTAAGGGTAGCAAAAGGGAAAGGATGGGGAATGAAGTTTTGAGCGAAGGTGGATCAAGTTATAGGGAAAAACGTACTCAACCAACTGTAATATCCACGGAATAATTTAAATGCAACCAACAGTAATATCCTTTCCGATACAATAATACTCCGAGTTCAGGAGGCGCAAGAACAATCACATCACAGGAATTTAAAATGTTGAAAATTAGATTTATAACTGAGGAGCAATGTTGAAATTCTGACTCACATTTGACGGAACAAGTTTTCAAAACTTACGATTTAGAATTTTTTCTCAGAATTCTAGAGACTAGTTAGGTAACAAGAGAAAGAAGTTAGGAAACAAGAGAAAGATATTGAAAAGAGAAAACTTCAAGAAAGCAAACCAGAATACATTTAATTAAAAGAGGGGACTTAACACAAAAACTTAACAAGAAACCCCAAGTAAAATGGCTTACAATATATAGGATAGTTGACTACTGTTGAGAGGATGGATGATTGAAAAGAGTGGAGCAAGAACTGGAGAGCCACAACAAACAAGAAGGAAAGGAGGGAAACAGAAGGAAAGTCATCAAGCAGAATCCTAAGCTATCCAAATCCCTTTAACTGGAGACAGGAATGAACAATAAACAACAAACAGGACAACTTCCAAACACACAGTCACTCAGTTCATTGCAGCAGATATGAATAAATGAAAATAGGCGTTCAAAAAGAAATGAAAGATGATGAAATATGTAACACGTAAGTATGGCAATGGGAGAGAAAGAAACAAAATATTATATCCTCATGTTTTTTCATCTTTTTTTTTTTCTTTCTCTTGGAAGAAACCCTAATGTCTAGTCAGACTGTCATAATGCTGTCAGTCAGTATTTAAGCTGTAGTCGGAGTCACCATTGTTAGGCGCTTTCTCACACAATGTTGACAAACAATCAGTCAGACAGAACAAAAGAGAGTTCCTGGTTTAATTTATAACCAGACCTTCACGTGGTTTGTGTTAAATTCTTTCCTCTATGATTTGACATAATCACTAAGAGATATTTTCAATTCAGTATATGAACAAGTCTTGATGGACTCAAAAATACCTTTTCCTTTTCAAATTTGTCATCCACAGCATCATAAGAAAACATTTGGTTTTTACCAAAATAAGTTTGCTGGTCCTCTAAGACTTGTGACATTTTTTTTTCCCCCATTGGCTTCAGCCAGCCACGAAAACCTTTTCAATCACTGCAACCGCTCGTCGGCTATTAAAAAACATAAACTGTGCCTGTGCCCCTCTCAAACAAACAAACAAACAAAAAAAGTAGACTACATAGTCCTACTCTCTCCAGGGAAAAAATTCCTGAAAAGAAAAGGAAAACAAACTAGTCATTTCAATATAAATCATATTATCATTTATCTAAGGAATATCAATCTTTATCATTTTTTTTTGTCTTTTTCATTTCTCTTCACCATATCCCACCTGGAGGTTTACCGAGCCTAAGTCATGACCTCTGATTTAATTTACATTTAGATTTACATTTACTTAAAGACCTCCTATGTCATTAAAAAGAATGATGAGGCATGCACCCTAGCCATGCCTCACTGTCTGTATTCTGCTGTTGACCAGTTTTTCTCTGATTCAACTGCCCATGCTACAGGTGACAAGCCAGTCACCCTGTGCTGTCTATTCATATGCATCATGCATGCATTCTGCAGATAGGCCGAGGCGCAATATTTCAGAATGCTTCGTTTTTTTTCAGAAACTTGTACTTAAAGCATTTTCCATAGACACACTTTTTTCACAAATAAACATACATGAAACCACTTTCAACACGAGCACAGTTCCTGAAAGAACTAGGCATAGGATCTGACTTTATCTCATGATCAAAGTGGCCAGCAAACCACCGCTCCCCAAATTGTATGTGTATGTGTGTGATGAAGTGCTTGGGTAGAGTGTGGAAGAGATGTTAGGAATCTGAAGACAAGGCTTGTGGTGGAATAACTTGTGTCCAGATCAGATCAGATCGCCTGCAGTATGTATGTTGAAGGGGAAGTGTGGTGTGGAGGAGATGTGAGGAACCTGAAGATGGGGCATGTAGTGAAATAACTTGTGTCCCGGGTTAGATCAGATCAGATCAGAACAGATCACCTGCTGTGCGTATGTTGAAGGAGAAGTGTGGCGTGGAGGAGGTGTTAGGAATTTGAAGAGAAGGCTCTTAGTGAAATATCCTGTGTATCAGAACTCATCAGATCATTTGCTCTATGTATGTTGAAGGAGAAATATGGTGTGTGTGGGAGAGATGTTAGAAACCTGAAGATGAGGTTCATAGTGAAATATCCTGTGCCCAGATCAGATCACTAGCTGTAGGTAATGTTGAAGGAGAAGTGTGGTGTGTGGAGAGAAATGTTAGGAACCTGAAGACAAGGCTTATACTGAATTATCCCATGTCCCAGGTCCTGTCGTTCCCAAGGATCAGACCACCTGCTGTGTGACAACTGTTGTCAAGAGTTTCTGGAATCCTACCTCAACAACCACTTCGATGCCACTGTGTGTGATGCCTGCAGGTAGGATGGCTAGGTGATAACTGTGACAGGCGTCAGGCTGTGATAAGATTTGCTGATAGGCAACAGAGAATGAAGAAAACAAGTTGACAGGTAACAGGATATGATAGGTGAGAGTAAGCCATAACACCTGTTGATGGTAGTTGCCAAGTGAGGCTACTGCAGGTGGAAAGCTAAATAAATCTTAAAAAGTGTGTAAACTCAACACCGCCGAACATTATGGACACAATCACAAGACAAAACACAATGCATTTCAACTTCTCAGAGGTCTTCTCCAGGCAAGATAAACAATTTTCACAACAACGAAAATGAAGAACGGGCATCACTTATCTTTGTCAAATTCGGTGCAAGATGGGCACTGAATCTCTCTCACTTTCTCTTTCCTTTCGTTGCCGTATGTGATGTACATTTTTGTAGTTACTTTGTGTTTGTTAGGTGGATAGCCATTTGTGTGTTTTGTTTACATTGGGGTATTGCAGCACACAAGTGTGATTGATGTTCTACTAGCTGGATTTGTTGTTGTTGTTGATTGTTATTTTATAGTAAATGATTCTACTGACTAACAGGCCATGCTGCAACCAGCCATAAGGCTGGGGTTCTATCTTGCCTTCATTGAGGAATGAACCAATAAAACATCAAAGTATAAATGAAGAAGTTAGTTTTAGGGATATGGAGACTTTGGCTACAGTTGGACAGATAAGGACAGATTGGCTACAGTTTGACAGACATGGAGAGGTTGGCCACACCACTGCAACACTACACACATTACCCTACTCTGTAGGCACATCAGTCCTCTTTTATTGCCCCAGTCCCACAGTGACAAAGGTTAAAACTGAAGAATAAATAGAGGCTAAGCCAGAATTTCTACCAAGAATTGTTATAACTTGTGGTATATTTCTTAGATTCTATCTTGGTGTTGTTACAGTCGTTCCCATTATCTATATCCTTCTTCTTTTCTTTCTTCTTCCACCTCCTCATTACTGTTATTGCCACTTTAACTGTATGGTAACTATTCCTCTCCTCCTTCTGTTAGTATCATTATTATGATTGCTACAATTACTATTATCATTATAGTTGTTAATACATGTAGTAGTATTTGATTATACTAACATTATTATCATTATCATTGTTATTATTTTATTATGATTATTTTTAGTTTAACTCAGAATGTCTCCCTTTCTGCCTCAGTTCCATTTCATATTTTTTTGCACGTAGTTTGAAGAGATAAATAACTGGTCTTCCTTCGTTTTCACTGTCTTGAGTGTTGTTTGTCTTGCCAGATGAAGCAGACCAAATTGTTGTATTTGTTTTTTAATTTGTTTATCTTTTGTTTGGTGGCACAGTAATTCTGCCTTTGCTCTTGTGTCATTTTTCCGCCTTCAGTCTCTCCACTTTTAAACAAAAAAAACCTCAACTTTACTTAACTATGACCATGCTGTAAACTGCATAGATGGATACATTTTAGATTACTGTGCAAATCTTTTTAATCTCATATCCCTTTTTTCTGACATAAATGTGCAAGATATATACCATTGGACATTCCAACACCAGGTTTATCCTGGATAACATGCACCATCTACTCCAACACTTACACTGTGCTTCAACAGAATAAACTCTAGTTTTAGCCTAGAAATGTGACTGTCCTTGGCAGCAGACACAAAATGAAGTTCATTGTGCCAGTGAGCGTCCTTGTGCTCTCCTACCTGAAGACCATTGGCAACAGATCACGATTTCTGTCTTGTATCAGACTTTGATGAACCTGGGTTGATCTTTCTGTTCAGCCTGCACCATACAGCTACAGGAAAATATTACAGCTTTGTTGTGATGTCATAGCCACTATTTTGAATGAAACAGTAAATGTGTACAACACACATACGATCCTTCATTTCAATACACAATACAAAGTAACATTGTGGTAATGTAAACAACCATCTAATTTTGTTCTGTCGTGCAGATGTTTACTTACTGTTAAATATCCATCATATAGGCATCACTTAAAAGAGCACAACTGTATTTTCTGAAAAACAAAAAAAAAAAAAAAAACCTTAGATCTTTGTAGTCAAATTAGGGTTGCAGTACAATGTACCCAAAAGTGTTGAAATACACGTGAAAAATTTGGTAAGATTCCTGAAGTTGGCCTTAGATGTTACATTCTAAAAATAGTGACTGACAGTTACATTTGTAACTGAATTTGGTGTGTTTGCCTGTGTATGCTCCAGTATTCCATAGTTCCAAAAAGTACAGATTTTTTTTTTTTTTTTACATTTGTAGCTTGGTGCGTTTGCCTGTGTATGCTCCAGTATTCCATAGTTTCAAAAATTACAGATTTTTTTTTTTACATTTGTAACTTGGTGTGTTTGCCTGTGTATGCTCCTGTAGTCCACAGTTCCATAAATTACAGAATCTTTGATGTGGTTGATAATAGATACTGAAAGATATTGAGCTGATGATCTACCCTGGCCTGGCAACAGCGATGTACTACATAGAGAGGTTACCAGGCAAGACTTTATTGCATGTGAAAGTGGGAGTTCTTTGCTGTCTGCTGGCCAAATTCAGCACAAGATAGTTTTAAAGTACCGCCGCAGATTGTTCAGGTTTTGAAAAAAAAAAGAGAAAAAAAAAAATCCAGTGGAGTGGGGAAATGGGGGAGAGAGAAATAAGAATAAAAGTACAAAATCCAAACAAAAACAACAAGAACATTTGTTTGTCTGTCCTTTTTAACAAATCTTACAGTCTTGTAAGGGGTAGGTTTTTTTTTGTTGATAATTTCATTCCCACCCATTGTTAGTATGTTCTGTTGCTATCAAAACTGAAAGACTGCTGATTGTGCCCTAGGCACTAGCCTATGATTTAGTGTAGGTTGTAGTACTGTTATGCGTCTGTTTTAACAGTGCCACTGGTGTCAGTAATGATCTCATATCTGATTAGAATCCATTCTGCAAAAACTGTTGTTTCATTTTTTGCTTGCTTTGCAGAGGGCCAGAGAAACAGAATAAGCTGATCCATTCAGATTTACAGAATGGAATTTTATACCTTACCAGAAGTGATATTTTTCAGTTCACTGAACCCTACAGCTTTGCTTCCTCAATCTTGTTATTACTTTGCACTGTGTGTAAATATAGCCTGTATCTCTCATGTTAGTTCTTGAAATGGTGCAAAAAATTGGGAACAAATGGGAAAGGAGGTAACATGTGAAATGTAGAGAATTGCTGAAGGCACCAGTGATCAAAACTTGAGATTTTGCAGAATGAGTGTCTTTCTTCTGTTTTAAAAATACAGACCTGAGAACCAATTCAAGCCAAGAAAGACATTTGTTCTGGTTGCAGAGAAAACGAGGAGAAGTATGCACTAATCACAAAAAAACAGATGCGAAGAACAAGTATTTGCTTAAGGATGCGGACTTTGATGTGAGAGAGCCTCCACTGAAGTTTATTCTGAGGGAGAAATCCTCACAACCCACGCTGGGGAGACATGAAGCTCTTCCTGGAGCTGCAGGTATTTATCTTATTTTACTTTTTTTTCATTTCATTTTATTCTATTTTTTTTTGTTTTTGTTTTCATGGCTTTGTTCTTCATTGTCATTTTTCCTGCCTGATAAAGACCAGTAAATCTGTTTTGTAGCTGGTTTGTTCCATTTGTTTGGTGGTCTAGGAGCTTTACTTTTGCTGTCCTGCTTCACTCACCTCCTGCAGTCACCATACTTTTCCCAGAAACTTTTTTTTTTTGCTCTTGTCATTTTCTTCTTCAGTTCACTTCTATGTTAATGTGTTCTGAATTGAAGGCCATGGTACCTGACTGAGCTGTAAGTCGTTGTACAGTATTGGTTTTTGCCTGTTGCGTTGTGAACACACTGAAACAGCCTGTGTGAATGATGTTGCAAGATCACAGTTTGATCTCAGGTTTAGCCCTGTGCGGGATGAGCAAAGATCTGTAAAGTACAATACTGCTTTTCAGTTGTGTTCGCATATATTTTGAAAAATGTTTGTCCGGCCTTTTACATGAGATAAAGTGCTTTGTGGACTTATTATGTCATGCTCTTTTTTTTATTTTATTCATTGTTGATAGGGAGATCAACAACTTCGCTGCAGATGAAAATCACACTAGAAGACCCGAGGATTCTTCCTAATTAGTATTGACTGTGTTTATGCTTCGTTCAGACTGATTTTGTTGGGGTTTGTTGAAAAGAAAGGAAGTGTACAAAATCTGTTGTCAGGTTCAGGCACGGGCAATGGAGGTGTGGGAAGACGCTGAGAAGTTGGAAGAGGCCAAAGAACAGCGTTCTCACAACAAGGAAAAAGCCAAAAAGAAAAAGTTTGACAAAAGAGTTAAAGGTAAGACATGACACAAGATGATCCCTTTTTTCTTTATAACACACATGCACATCAGCATCCCAGTTACCATCTCCAGCAAAATTTGGCACACCGGGGGGTGCCCCGTCCCATGGACTCTAGATCTAATTGTTACCCTTCCCAGGAGAGAAATCTCCAACACTGCCATGACTACGCAGCACTATCAGTTCGAACAGCATGACAGCAAAGCAACGTACAAAATTATTCTGAATATGTTACAGCTGCAAGCAGATATCATTATTGAAGAACAGGCTGGAGTAAGGAGTTCTATTTACCATGCTGTCAAAGCTTTCAGTGAGTAAGGTTCTATTTACCATGCCATCGAAGCTTTCAGTAAGGAGTTCTATTTACCATGCCATCAAAGCTGTCAGTAAGGAATTCAGCAAAGTCTGTCATGAGGTGCTATGGTCCACAATGAAGAAACTAACATCAGGCTGAAGCTAGGCAACACCGTCCAGCCACTGCACTCCAAAAGTGACCACTGCTTATACAAAGTGCTGTAAGAGAGCTCTGTCAGGTTCCATACTTAAGCTAAGGGAGTTTGTCAGGGCTGCTTTCAGTCTCACACACTTCTCAACTTATATTCTGGAATGCATCATGACTGATGCACTTAAAGATCATGTCAAGACGGTGAGCTCTGGAGGGAGAGCTATCATAAACCTTCGATTTGCAGATGACATTGATGCCTGGTGGTGGGCTGTGAATAGGAGCCTGCTAAAGCTTTTTAGATGACTGGATGGAACACCAGCAACACGTGGCATAGAAATCAGTGTGGAAAGAGACCATATGATGGCCAGCCACAATGCAAACATTAATGCCAGTCTTTTACATGTGTTCCACCATTAGCAGTGAGTGACCCAAACCAGAAATTCTTTCAAAGGGCATGTTTTGGAAGTACTATTAACATCTTGGAACACAAGGTCGGCTGATGCATGCCCTGGTGTATTTCATCTTCCTGTATGCTTGTGAAATATGGACCCTCATATTGAATCCTGGAAAAAAATAACTGAAGTCATGGATATGAGTTGTGATTGCAAGATACTAAACATCACATACACTGATCATATTTACAATAAATGAAAATGTTAAACCTTCAAACAGCAAATTGGGCCATATGAAGATCTTATAAAGTGTTAAGTACTTTATCCGCCAAACATGAACAAAGGAATCGAAAGACAAAACAAGACGTGTTTCGACCTCTTAGCTTTTCTTCAGGCAAGATGAACAACGCTCAGGGCAACGAAAATGAAGAACGAGCTAACACATTTAGCTCATCAATGCCCATCTTGCGCCAAATATGCTATGTGATTGTTTGTCCTTCATTTTTGTCGTCTCCATTGTTGTTTATCTCGCCTGAAGAAGTCCCAAGAGGTCAAAACGGGTTGTGTTTTGTCTTGTGATTCGTTTGTTCATGTTTGGTGGATCTAGTACTTAAACTCTTTAAGATTTGTTTTGATTTCTGCCTGCAGTCGCCACATTTTGCAACTAACCTGTATGAAGCTGTACGGGCATCAGTTGAAGAAAAAAAAAAAGAGACTGTGTTGATATGGCCACATAACAAGGTCATATGAGCTTGCTGAAACGATCCACAAAAGATCTGTTGAGGAAGGGAGGCAGGAGAGGCACAGTGGTCTGACTATCTTGCAGAATGAACAGGGAAAGTGCTTTCAGAGATTCAAGCTGTAGGACACAATCAGTAGAACAGGAGGAACCTGGTACACTGTTCTTCAGCGTAGTTTGCTTAGATTAACTCCTTACAGTTAACTTTCTCTGTATGGTGTGGTCTTTTATATGATGATATGCCCAAAACTCCTCACACAGTTAACCTTCACTGTACGGTGTGGTTCTTAAGCCTATTGTGCCCAAATAAACTCCTCACCGAGTTAACTTTCAGTCTACGGTGTGGTTCTTCAGCCTAGTCTGCCAAATCAATCTCCTCATGGAGTTGATATTGTTCTGTGTGGTCCTTCAGCGCACAGTGCCCAAATATACTCCTCACGGAGTTAACTTTCACTATATGGCGTGGTCCTTCAGTGCACAAATATACTCCTCACGGAGTAACCTTCACTGTATGGTGTGGTCCTTCAGTGCACGGTGCCCAAATAAACTCCTCGCAGAGTTATCTTCACTGTTCCGTGTGGTTCTTCAATGCACACATGCCCAAATAAACTCCTCGCAGAGTTAATTTTCACTGTTGGGTGTGGTCCTTCTGTCAGTACAACACTATGTTAATCTGACAGTAATGGTTTCAGTCAGTCAGTGTGGTCCTTCAGTGCACAGTGCCCAAAAAACTCATTGCAGAGTTAACCTTCGCCGTGTGGCTTTGCAGGAACAAGCAGGATGTTGGAAAATTATATCTCATGAACTAGATGGAATACTTTTTTTAATGAAGGTGTAAAGGAAATTTTCATTGTACTCATAAAGCTGTATTGTGGATAAATTTTGTCGCGTTTTCGATTTTTTTCCTTCCTTTTTTAGCATGTTTGTATGAATATGTGTGAAGCATTGTGAGCAGAGCTGTGTCATTGTTTTCCTGTTTTTAGAGTTGAGGATGGCAGTACGAAGCAGCTTGTGGCGGAAGGACACATGTCGACGCATGAACATCAGTATGGGGAGGAAACATTTGATGAATCCAGTGACGAGTACTCCAAGACCTGCCAAACATGCGGCCATGTTCTGACCTATGAGAAAATGTGACAAGAGTCCTGTGGAGCAGACCAGCTGTCTGAGGCGACAGCAGGGGACAGAGTTCCCTTCGAGAGTGCCACTACTAGAGTTTGGAGCATGGATTGGAATATGGAGCACATGACTGACCAATCAGAAAGGCAGCCAGTTTCATTCGGAGGATTACTAGCTGGTCGACACATTTTCCTGCCCCCTCCATCTTTCTTTTTGTACCCCTCCATCCCTCTCTTTCTGTTCTGCTGTATTATCTCCATCACTATAGCCTTTCCTCCCACATTCCCATCTTTCTTACCTCCCCCCTTCTCATTCCTCCTGTCTTTCTACTGCCGCAGTATAATCAAGCTGATTTCAGCGACGTATGTATCCAGATCCGGATTTTATGAAATGTGCTAAAGAACCTGCTTGCGTGATACTGATTGTATACTACTTGCATGGAAAATGGTCTAACACTGTGTTGTCAAATGAGTTAGGTATATATGCGTAAGCAAGAATCTGCAAGTGCACTTCAGAGAGTATGAAATAATAGGAGACGAATACTTTTGTCAATAATGCATATCAATGAAAAACAAAGAAAAAAAAAAAATTAACAGCTAAATTCATCTAAGATAATGCCCATTGCACTGTGCAACAGACATTTGCAACTTAGGTGGAAAAAAAATTAACAGACGAAATCTTCAAAGATGATCCCCCACTAAAAACAGACATTTCTAATTAGGTAAGAAAATCAGCAGGTAAAATTGTCAGAGATAATGCCTACTGAACTTCTAATTGTACCAAGTGTTTCTCCACCAAAGTATTAAACTTCCAATTTCCCAAGACAGAGGAGCAGTTTATTTGATCAGGTTTTTACATTGAGTTGAGCACTGAATGTAACACAGTTGTGTTAGTATTATATTAAGTACCTGAGTTTAGAAATTTCACCGTGGGAGGACACCCAGCAAAAAGTATCTTTAATGCCTTTACCAAATGATTTATTTGTTTCCATGTCAAAATAAACTGTCATCCATGAACAAACTGATCAACTTGGATAGACGCAAATTGCATTAAAAACTGATTCGGAATAGATACATGTATACCAAAGTCAGACAGATTTTTTTTTTGGTGAAATATAGACCATGATTAGATTTTTGGATGGTAATCAGCTCAGTAGAAGAGAGAGGGCGAGAGAGAGAGAGAAAGTGTGTGTATGTGCTTGTGTGTGTGTGTGTGTAAAGAGAGAGAGAAATCTGTGCTGTTGAGTTACTATCATAAAATTAATATATACCTCTGGTCCCCTCCCCCCACCTCCTTCCCTTTAACCCTTCACCCCCCTCTCCCCAGTTGATTTCGACTTGAATGTTTACTTTTGATGCAGTTCGGAACTATTCCTCTTCTGACCTGTACAACCTCAACACAAGATACAGGTACAAATAGCATAGAGTCAAAACTTTTGGTCTCTGACTAAACAAAGTGCTTTGCTCAGTTGCCCACTCAGTCAATGGGCTGTCCCCTTGGGCGTCACAATGGCTGGATTACCAAGCATTCATCATCATTTGTTTTCTGCATCCATCGTCTGGCCTAAATCATCACAGCGTCAGACAGTCAGTATCACCGTTTGCTTTTTTTCATAGAGCAGCCCTCACTATGTGTCTTCGTTCAGACAGGCTGTGTGCAAGTTATTTCCGTACTCTGACAGGGATTACAGAGATGCATGTATATTTAGGTAAGATGTCATTTCAGTGTCCTAGCCAAAAGACCTGTTCCCCATTCCAAGGGAAACAGGCAGTTGAAATCAAGCCCCAAAGAACAGAAAGTGATGTTACGTAGTAATATTTTGACATTTTTTGTGTGTGCATTTTCTCAATGCAAAGAGATAGACTGTGCTGTCAAGCATCACACATATACAAATGCATGTAAGCATGCATGCACACATGCATGCACACACGCACACTCACATATATACACACACATGCTAAAGATAATGTGCAGTTAGTACCTACCTAGGTTATAAGGAATTTGACTCTTAATAACAGATATGAAGCGAGTCTCCTCTTACCTAAGAAATTAATGCTCTCACTTTTCTTATAATTGGAGTCTACTGTTGGTAGAAAGAGTGTGCATGGCTATATGTGTATTTCTTGTGGTTAGATGAAATTGTAAGATTCAGATTCTGTGGAGTTGATAAATTAACTTTTTTAAAGAGAATATGTTGGAGATGAAACTGAAAGCATTTGACAATTCTGTGATGAAAAGCTGGTAAATGTGTCTTTTTTTTTTTTTTTAAGACATTGAGTACTGGATCAGTGTAGATATTAAAAAAATTATGGCAAAGTGATTAAAGTTTCTTTTTTTGTGTTGAGTGATAAAGAGCCTATTCTATTCATTAGTCTGATGCTCACTGTCATTCTCCCAATTTGTTCCACAGAACAAAGCAACAGAACAACTGAATTTTCACACACCCTGTTCTCATACTTTAATGATCAAAACAATGTACAAATACTTTCAAAGTCCATGTGCAAACACAAATACTACTATACTTATCATCAGAACAGCATCCGAGACACAAAAGCACACAGAATGAAATACAGACACACGAGGGCTGCTTGGTTCACTTTCTCTTCTTGGTGGCTACAGCAGGGGTGGGGTTTACAACAGGTGCGTACTTTGTGTTGGACAGGCGGTTGATGTAATAGAGCGCCACCAGGGAGAAGATAAGGCTGAAACAACCACCACATTTATGAAATATAGCACTGCAATCAAACATGCGATTGTCCTTGCACTGACTACAGACAACAAACCAGTTTCACATCACTTACAAAATGGGAATGTCACAAACTGATACGTAAAACCGCATTCAAGAAATATGTACAACGATCTGTATCTGTGTTCACAACAAAAAGGAAAAGGGGAAAATTCAATGATCACATTTTCAAGTGCCATTTTAACTAGGAAAAAATTGCCCCACGCTCTTGACAAACCCTTGCACAACATACTATCTAGAGCATTCCATGAGAAGAAAATTCAGAGTAAGGACTTTGAGCACTATGTATAGTGTGTGTATGTGTGTGTGTGTAAGCGCACGCAGGTTTATACGACATACACTCATGCCCCTCTGTGCATTTGTGTGCATTTGTGTGTGTGTGCACGTGTGAATAGGTTTATACAATACAGGCCCACATGCTAGCAGCTTTTTGCGGTGTGTGTGTGTGTGTGTGTGTGTGTGAAAAAGACCGGAAAAGTTAAAGAAAAAGGAGAGTCTGAGAGAGAAAGCATTACTCGGGATCATTGTTTCGCATATACTTTTGCCTTTTAAGCAAAAATGAAAGTGCATACATCAGGCTACCTTTCTACATCTGACAGGCTAACTTTCCACATCCATCAGGCTACCTTTTCATACATATTGGGTCACCTTTCACATCCATCAAGCCGAGTTTCCACATCCACCAATCAGCTTTCCACATCCACCATGCTATCTTTCCACATCCACCATGCTATCTTTCCACTTCCACCATGCTATCTTTCCACATCACCATGCTATCTTTCCACTTCCACCATGCTATCTTTCCACATCCACCACCGGCCATCTTTTTTCCATCTTCCACCATTATTTTTCCACTTCCACCAGGCATCTTTCCACATCCACCAAGCCATTTTTCCACATCCACCATGCTATCTTTCCACATCCACCAGGTCATCTTTCCTCATCCACCAGGCCATCTTTCCACATCCACCAAACCATCTTTCCACATCCACCATGCCATCTTTCCACATCCAACATGCTATCTTCCACATCCACCATGCTATCTTTCCACTTCCCTTCCAGCCACCTTTCCACATCCACTAGGCTATCTTTCCACATCCACCCAACTATCTTTCCAATCCACCACTCACTATCTTTCCAATCCATCATGCCTCTTTCCACATCCCACCTGCCTACCTTTCCACATCCACCAGACCATCTTTCCACATCCACCCAGCTATCTTTCCAGGTATCCACAAATCACATTGTGTGAACGCAGATTTTTTATTCACTTAAGATTCATAGTAAGTAATGGGCACCTGATCTTCGGCCTTTCCACAGAGTTTTGCAAAGTCATTCCGTTATTGCTTCCGATCCATGTGACAGCAAGTTATGCATGTAAATCTAGTTTCTGCTGCAAACATTAAAAATTATACTCTCAACTCAGAAACTGATCCGATGATTTTCCTTATTTCTACAACATTAAATCTTTTTCTTGGCATAAAGGAAAACCTAAAAATAATATCATAGTCTCACAATTCCAGGACTACAAATTTAAAAAAACAAAACAAAAAAAACATCTCAATGTCTAACAATTTTAACAATACAGATTAAAAAAACAAACAAACAAAACCAACAAGGAATGCAAGATTGTATTTCATTTGCAAATGCTAAGGATACAGGAAAGCCAAATTTCACATTTTCACAAACTGTCTCCAAATTCCATCATTGGATACTTAAACTTATTACTTACCATGTAGTGACACATACACGGTGCACCAAACCAGAAGCAAACATGGCGAAGAGAAGACAGAAGATCACTGCAAATAAAGCAAAACGCATTATCTACCTTCTCTTAAAAAAAAAGAAAAAGAGAAGAATCACAAGTGAAGTAAAATAGCTAAAAAAAAAAAAAAACCCCAACCCCAAACAAAAAACGCCATCACTTAAATGAGAAAACATCCATCTGTGCATATATGCAAAAGAACAGTTGCCCTAAGTCCGTCATGGACATCTATTAACTTAATGTATCATTTGTGCGCGCGCGCGCGCACACACACACACACACATGACAAGCTATACTGCCCAGCCAAGTTGTAGTCTAGTTGTAAAATTCATCGAGTCTGGATGAAGATTAGTATTATGTTAGAAAGCATGCATGTAAATTGAATTCTAATATTTCAAACATGCACATTTATAAAAGAGTGTATGCTTCCCTTGAGCTTGTAACCTTTGATGTTTGGGAGCATGAAAGCTCTTATGTGTTCCTGAATGTGTGCTGTGTTACAGTTAAGGAATACAAGCAAGCCCCGATCATTACCTTCAGGGAAAAGTCGTGCCTGGTACCCCTTGAAGAAAACGATCTGCTCCAAGTTAGAAGTGAACTAGAATCGGTCAAGGCAAACACCCCCTTGAAAAACAAACAAACAAACAAAAAAAAAAAGGCAGAGACCTTCCACAATCCAAGACAAAAATATTTGCAACATCTTGAAATATTTCTAGATATGAAAATACATGAGAATATGCCATTTTTCATGTTGCACAGATTCTCTTTTAGTGACAATCACAAAATACCCCATACTGAAGCTATATCAACCATGAGCTGGAAGCAGAAATCAAAAGCTGTTCAGCAACTGGAAGGTCTACTCAAACTTCTTTGTTTGCAAGAAGCACTTGTCATTCTGATATTTTCTCAAGGGTTTAACCCTATGTTTCAGTAAAAAACATACTTGTTATTAGAGAGATGTTCGTTCAACAATGACACCAAGCTGACCTGAGAAATCCAAGTAAAAACATCTCTCATTTCTAGCTTTTCTTTCTTTGTTGTCATGTCAGTAAAGTTCTGTACCACAGTACTATGCTCATAAACTGTACATTTCAATGGATTGTGTGTCTGTCAAGTGTGCACAAGCATGAAGATACATTTCACAAAAGAAACAATTACCCATAAAAGTCAATATCACCTTATGTATTGTTTTGATTAAGAAACCACCTGCAGTGGGGCCATGTGACCTAGGTGACCAAGCTGTTCAAATGATTCTGAAAATTTACCAGGCCTAAAAATTGATTCTCTACATTTTCAACGCCAGAATGGACAAGCGAAAAAAGTATGAGGGTGGGTGGGGGGGGGAGGTATGAGGCGGGTTTCCAATGTTCCACATATGTAAAACCAGGGAGAAGGGAGCTGGGGAGAGTGGGAGGGGAAGGCTTTAATCTTAACCAGACAACAATGTACACCATCTTAATCCCAATTTATTCTTGATTCCTGAATCAATGCACTGATCAAGCAAACACCATTTCCCTTATTCTCTATGCTTGACTCAAGAGCTAAAATATCTTCATTTGCCCTCACTTTCTTTCTCAGCAATGTCTTTACCTGCCAACCTACCAAACTACAAAGTGCACAGCGGACATTACAAAAGGGTAGAGGATCCTGATGATGACTAAATCAGATTCTGACCAGTCTGAATGGCCATTGCTTTTTGCTGCGCCAAAAACAATCGGCCAGTTCTGTGATGCTGACAAGCTGCGAGTTGGACCCTCACAAAGGTAATATTCAAAGCAGTTTGTCAACTATTGGCGACTCCTTTCAAAGGTGATTTTCAGATTAACAATTGGCTGGATCACCTGCCTGAACCGAGAGAGTAAATCCCCAAGAGCCAGAAAAGGCAGTCAGTTTTTTCCAAGGTTTGAACAGCATAAAAATATTAATGGCCTAAAAGGCACTTTTCAGATTTCATATAGGCCAGATTTCTGGCCTGAGCCTGAACAGTGGCACTCCGATAACTGAGTATTTAATGCACTTAAAACACATCTGGAGCTGAGAGTACTAGGGTAAGAACTTGCTAGAGAAAAGGGACTGAGGATGCTTATTACAAAAAATTGCTTCTACACATACACTGGGTATGCATGACATTATTCCCCCTCCTTGTCCAGTCCACGCCATCTCCCATCTTTCTGATGAACCAGATAGAAGTAACATTCTACGTAGTTTGGATGTCATCTTATATCCAATTTAACCTCTTGAGTGCCAGCGTCTGTGTAAATGAGTTCATTCCCTTTGCCAAGGGTTCTGGGCCTTTTTGCCTAAAATAAACAAAAATTCATAGCTCCTCATCCAGCTACGAAAACCCCATAAATCAGTACATTTTAGGAATCTGCGTTATTCCTCTATGTGTTGACATCAAAATCAAACAGAAATCTTTATCCGGGTATGAGCACCATGTGTATATATAAACAAATGTGGAAAAAAGGATAAAATCTGTTAGAAAAATATTTGTAAAATATAAACATGCAAGCTGGAAGTTCTCGCCAGTTGGAACTTTTATCCCCGGGTTTCCACTAAATGGCAGTGTTGCTGGGCTATAAAAATTTGGTAGTGAAAAATTCGCTTAAAACCTAGCTGTCCTAGTTCAAGTTGCAGCTGCTGATTGTCTGCCACGCCCCCTTGACACACTGCCTCTGCCTCTCCCTCTGTGTGAACCCCCCTCCTCACTTCATTCTGTCTTCTCTTTCGCCCCACACAGACTGAAAGCAAATCTTCTTCTTCGTGTATGTCGGTTTCAATCTGCTGAGAATCACACACGCTGGCTGGCTCACTTGGTGTCCCGACGCTTGTGTCAGCTGGATCAACTTGACCCATCAACGATGCATGCACCAAATCGTCGTCACTTTCCCATGTGTCAAGCGAATCGACTGACTCAAGATTTGAACTGCCCTCTTCTAGAATAATATTCGCTGTTTCGAGAGCAGAAAAGATTTTTTCGAGTGGATTGTAGGCCGCTAAGTCCGGGTGCTGCATCGTCTGCTACTGTTGGTGAGTGAAAACTACTCAGAGCCTGTGGGGTCTTCACTTTTCAATGGACTGGGCACACAGTATGTCATGTGTACACGCCATGAAATATGATTTAATTGGACACTGGACAGGATCCTAAACCTTCGTCATACACCAACTAAGTCGGTGAAATCGCAAGGGTTTTCCAGCTAAAAACAGCGAAAGATCACTGACCAAAATTTCGGTTGCTGGCACTGACGCGGAAGTATTTTATCGGCTGAAATATCGGTCGCTGGCACTCATCAGGTTAAGTATCCTAAACAAGCTTCAACAAGTATTTTCTTTGCTACAGGTAATTTAACTGTGCCAGTCTGGGATGCTTACATCAATGCATATTTAGAGAGGTAAGTTCTGGGGATAATATGGCTCTTTGGAACACAGAGAGCCATTGAGACATTCCCAACATTTTTGGACTACAAGGCACTTTGACATGACAGAAGGTGCATCCCTATGTAGTGATGCACGGTTTCTGTGCACATAGGCAAGCTCAATAGAAGTGCACCTCGCGTGAGAAGTGTTCACTGACACTTGGGTAAACAAGCAGACGAACTCCGGCAGTACAACATGGGAGCTTGAAGGGTGTGGTCCTGTTAACTTATAGTTGGCTTGGGAGTTCAACACTCAGCCTTGAGGAGAGAGCAGACTGGCGAACTTGTAGTTAGCTATGGAGCTCAACACTCAGCCTTGAGTGTAGTACAGTGTTGTACTACAGTGACAGTAACACTAGTGACAGACCAGTGTTAGGGCCTCCAGGTTATAGGTGACAGTTTTGCCCTAGCACTGCGACAGTACAGCCATAGACGGTTACAACGGCTAGGACAGCTTTGACAGTATCACTGCTGGGCCCGGAGGTGGGCACTGACAGAAAGACAGTGCATCAGCTGCTGACCCTCTGACGCAAGTGAACTGCTTGGACAGAGTGTGTTGCAGACTGGCCTAGAAGACAGTGACTAACTAGACCTTACTTGGTAGCTCATGCCAGTGAAGGGCTTGGGAAAGAATCCTGACAAAGCCCCCAAGCCAGAGTCTGGACTGACCAGGTAAGGTAGAGTGTGTGTGTGTGAGTGCAGAAGTGCTGAGTATATAAACAAACTTCTCTTGAGTGTAGGGAAAACACTTCACCTATTTTTTTTTTTTAAGAAACATTCTATTCCAGTGACAAATACAAAACTTTGCAATGCAACAAGCATTAGTTCTACAGTATATGGAATTGCAGTTTACAGAATGTATGCTGGATATTATTTATACTAGGCCATGCAATTGAGACCATACTTGAGCAAGTAAAACTGGAAAATACAGATGGATCTATTGGATAATAATACTTTGTGTGGGGTAGATAGAGACAGAAGTTTGAGTAACAAGTAATGCCTTATAGCATATAAATCAAGGAGCACGAGTTACATTTAATCAGTCTGAGCTGCTAACATTTGATTGAAAATTTTCCTCGCTTGCATATTTCAAATGTTAAAGAATAAAGATTTCCTAATACATCCAACCAGATACGAGGAAGATTTTCTGTTAATTTTCAGTTATAAGCTTTCAACTTGGTTCTTTCTGGTTCCTCTACAAGCAGCAGTTGTGTTTGTGCTGAAACAATTATTTCCATGGCATGTGTGTACTGTTCACCAAGTTCTCCTGTACAACTGAGATGTCACTACCTGTAATATAAAAACAAAGAAAGAAAATTTTACAACTACAATAACAACAACAAAAGGATCACTAACACTTGCACCACCAAGGATACAGTGAGCAGAAGAATGAAAATGATGGACCCCAAAAATCCACCAGCAATAGTCATGTACTCTGTGCCAGCTATCTGCTGGCGGAAAATCTGCTGGACAGCAAACAGGATGACTGCCAGGGTTGCAGACACCATGCATGAGACACCGGTGGGCAGAGCTGTAGAAAAGGGGAGAAAATATTATCAGTCACTGTTGCATTCATAAATTTTTTGCCTGAAGTGTGATTTTCCATAGCTCTCACAAATTACACTAGTTTTAAAAAACATGCAGCAATATCCTGGGAAGAAGGTTTCAGCACAAAATCATTATACAGCGATCTAAAATGTCTGTATACTTCCACAGGTGATTTCCACATGTATCAAACAGTCAAAGAAGGACCAGCCTATTAAATTTTGGTGAACAAATACTCAAATTTTGACATACAAACAAGTCAACACAATTACAGCTGTGTGCATGCATTTAATTGTGAGCAGAACTGAAATTTACTCTGTAACACTTTACAATTATTATACCAAATCTTGGTATCCAGCTAGTACATGACATTAACCAAAGTGTTCCCAGTCCATAAGAACTATCACTGGAAACAAGGAACATCACTGGCATGTGAATCTCAAATCAGTCTGATGTTTAAAAACAAATCAGCTAATCAACTTTTAGCTTGCACAGAACTGGTACAGTTCTATCAAAAATTTCTAGTATTTTCAACCCACTGCTTTGCCTGTCATGTGTGCTGTGAGTAAAAAAAAAGTGATGCATATTATGATTACAATGAGAAACACCACACAAACTGCAGTATACACACCACCAAAATCTGTCCCTAGCTAGCCAATCAAAAAGTTTGTACGATGAGATGTTTCATAATTATATACAAAAACACATTTCTTCTTCTCCAGTTAGGTCCCTTGCTGTTAAAGTGTGAACAAACATGGTGCTACCAAAACAGCAGAGCTCAGCAGGGCAACTAATTAATTGTTACAAGCTCACTTGGGAAAACTGGGACAAAACAACTAAGTTTCATCTGAGTAATGGACACACATAAACACATATACTGATATAGACACACCACACCACCACCATCACAAAAAGACCCATAATAGAGGGCATCAGGCAACAACTTGAACAAGACTGCTTCAAAAGGTATGTATTTAGATTATCAAAAAAAAAATTTTTTTAAGAATGTGATCAAACGATTCAAAGGACTGTAATGCATGGATATGACATTTAATTCTACTTCCAGCTTTTTTCCACAGCCATTGCAAGTCAAACTACCTTCCACCTAGGCAGAGCCATCATATTCAGTGTAAGGCTTCAAATTTCAAATATCAAACCCCTTCATATAGTTCAAATCACCCTTCCTACCTTCCTACCCTTTGATCTTTACTTGTTTTTCTCTTTCCACTGTCCTGTGGAGAACTTCTTCCCCAACCCATCCCATGATCCCCTTTCATCCTCACTCCCTCTCCTTCCACTGTATGCAAGGTGTCCCCCCCCCCCCCCCCCCCCCCCCCCCCCCCCCATACACTTACACTTATTCCATATATCTCGATCATCAGCATTACTGCCAATGTGTTTTGAGCCATTAATCACATTTTTGAAAGAATTAAAATTAACTTTAATCTCTGACAGAAGAAAACATGAACCACAGAAACAAGGTTTTAAACTACGAAAGCAAGCATCTGTAAGTAGGTGGCGCCCGTAATCTTTTAAAAGTTCAAATGTTATGTATATTTTGATCTTCTAATAATTAGCAAAGCCCAAATTTAGCAGCCACCTCCTCCTACCCCTCCACCATCCCTCCCTAATCATTGGTTGCTCACCCTGACAGCAGCTACCTTTGATTGTGAATGATTCAAAGGGGGCTGCTAAAACTTTGCAATGAATGATACTCCATTCACATTGTCTACTTATGAACTCCTTCATCACATTTTATGTATGCAACCTAGAATTCTCAGGTTCATATAATACAACAGTATCAATCAATACTGTGCTGTTTATTCAGGATTATGAGCATCTAATTCCTCAAACAGCCATTCAATATAACTGATAATGATAAAGTCATAACACAGGGCTCAAAATAGTGCCCGTCTAATTGTCCAGGACAACTAAACCTGGCAGACAAATGGAATATGCTCTCACCACTTGTCCACTGGGCAACCAGTTTTTACTTTTTCGACTGCTTCATTGATTGAAAGGGGTGATTTACGAGTTAGTCCAATAGTTGTAGTGCAGACTGATTGCATCTTTTTCTTGTCTTTTTCACTTTCAGGGCTTCACCACCCCCGCCTCAACCCCTACCCCAAACCACCTAGCCCCCCCCCCCCCCCATTCCACCCACCCCCTCCACACACATACTCGTACAAACAGAAACTGAACCCCAACCCATCCACCCCTCAGTTTTCTCAGAATGAACCCCAGCGGATTGCTGTTCGCGCTAAGAAACAGTATGTTTTATGATATAACGTGTACAGGTATTATTCTTGGTAAACATTGAAGTTTAGTCACAAATCTAGTCCTTTCCATTCCTCCAATCAGACGCGCATCACTTGCACATAGAACATGCATTTGCTGAATTTGGTTGCCGATTTGTCACTCCAGCATCGCTTATTACTTTTATACACTGTCCTTTTTACCCAAGAAGGACAAGTAAGGAATTGGAGGGACATGCAGGTTTTGTCATCGACACGTCCCCGCAGGGAAAACTACTAAGTATCTGGGAATTTCTAGCCCTGTAACACTAACAGATTCCATTCCTCAGTTACTCTTTACAAGCCACGTCGTCATCATTGACGACGAGAAACTTGAACATCAAGGCGCATAAGAACCACTGAGTTAGTTCAGAACGGCTAGAAAAACAGACTTTGCGTATGCCAGAACAAAAATTGGTCATGAAACAGTAAAGGATGGTTTAAATCGCAACACACCCATGATGAAGTTGTCAGTCGGGGTACTGGGACAAGCCGGCTGTGCAGTCGAAGTTGTCGTCGTGGTACTTCCGGACGAGAATTTGCGCACGCGCAAATCAGCCCAAACCAAATAGGCTACAAAACTATCTCAAACTACGGTTTCAAAGTAGGGTGACTGCAGGCGGAGGTCAAAACATGAGCAAGGACAGAATTTTTGCGCTGCCACACGAAAAAGGACAAACGAGGAACAAAACCAGCATAACGCTTTTCGACCTAATCGGTCATCTCCAAGCAAGACAGATAACATTCAAGACAATAGAAACGAAGAACGAAGACACAGTCACTTTTTAATGGGTGCAAAATTTGCTCTTGGGTGAACGCCTAAAAATACAGAATGTCTCGCCTTCAGCCACGGTTCCATGGTTTCGGTTTTTCACCCAAGATAAAATTTTGCACCCAGTTCGAGGAAGTAAGCTAAGTGACTGCTGCTCGTCCTTTTTCACTGTCTTCGAATGTTATTTGTCATAGCTGAAGAAGTCCAAGCAGGTGGGAGACCCAATAAGTCGAAAAGCGTTGCATTTCTTCGATTAATTTGTCTGTTCTTTCGTTTGGCGATTTAGTAATTCTGTTAAAAGATTACATGACTCAAAATGGGTTGCAGTGACCCAGACACAGGCATACGTTAACACTAACAGTCGAGTGATCTAGAATGAGTCGGGCGGCAGCCTGATTCACCTGACTCCCTCTAGTCCAAGAGGTTGAGTCGGGCCAAGGGTCACCACAATGGGCAGCGACTTGGCCTAGCCAGCCAAAGGCAAGCAGGGGTTAGCGGACAGGGCCGAACCTGTTGTTGCAGGCGATCTCAGCACCACACTACCAAACCCAACACCACGGAAAGAGCGCCAACGCCGCCGACGTAGACGGAGGGGCTTGCCCTACAAAGACAGGCCCAACCTCAGCAGCATCATCTCTGTTTTCAGCTCCCGTACAGTGGCAGAACACCACCAGAGACCTGCGCAACCTGGATCCATCGCCTATGTCCTCAGAGGCCAGCTGGGCTTCCTGATAGAGGCCCGTGTGTGGTGTTGATGGACCGATAAGAGATTTGTGACAACCAGTTAGCTATATATAGTGATTCATACAAAAATTCTTTACAATTAACATTAGCCCAAAGCAAGTATTAAAACATTAAGGAGTACAGGATATCTGGTATAACCAAAATGTTAAGCGCTCATATCTGTCGGAACACTTGTTACAAAAAGAGCCCACTGGACTAATCATCAAGGACTTAACAAAAGAAACAAGACCTGGTAAGTTCTGGAAAATACACGTGCCATCAAAGTCGCAGGCAGTCAGGATTTTTCCTTTTTGAAATATGCGCAGTAGAAAAGAAGATGCTGGGTTGTGAAACTTTCAACTGCTCCGCAGATGCATTTAAATTTTTTTTGCGAAATTTTGTACGGAAAGCGTTTACGCGTGCATGTGCTTTTTTTTCTTTTTCGTTATCAATACATTTATTCTTAATTGTTGTTGGTTTTTTTTTTTTTTTTCCCCCCCCCCCATTATCCGTCAATGTTGGTGGAGAAACAACTCATCCATCTGTTATGTGTGTTTTTTTTTTTGGAGGTAGGCCAATGCTTGTATGATGTATCAAGAGTTAGTTGCTAGTCATCTTAGTCCCCTAGCGGGCAAGCGCCGGAAATACCCCCCCCCCCCCCCCCCCCCCCCATATATATTTGAAAAATAAAGATTATCAACCAATCAATGAAAAAATCAATTCCTTTATCACGGCGATCCCAAAGCCTAGCTACCGGGGCATCCCTTTGCAACTGAGACTGTCTTAATTGAATTACAGGCATAGACAGCTCTATGTCTTTTTTTAAATTTTTACATGTATTTTGTATTATTACTTTTAGATTCCCATGTTCATGATCTACCATGTCATGTCGTGGCATTTAATCATGTTTTATGTAATACCACAGGGCACATAGTTTTGTAACTTGAGGTTGCTATACATTTGGTTATGACCAAAGATGACACGTAAATTGTATACTTAATGTTCACTTAAATGTGTATACCTTAATGTCGCCCCCCCCCCCACCCCAGCCCCCCCCCCCCCCCCCCCCCCCCCCCCCCCGTTACAGTCTTTCAAAGCAGATGCCTGTTTGAGCCTTCCTGCTTGAACCACAAAAACAGTAACCAGCGACCCAGTGACCTACTTATCGGAGACCATGGCAAAACGGCCCTTCAAATTTGAGTTCCCGTTACAATAACGAAAAGCAACTTAACCTTTTCATAACCTAATCTATTCCTCTGTGTGATGTGTGTACCAGTCATATGAACAAATTGTAATGAATACCGTCACCTTTAGATTACAGTACTGGAGCCTGAGACTAGGTCCTGATTTGTAGTTGCGTCACTCTTTTTTTCGCTTGCGTCAAAAAATCTTTTAAGCTGCTATACTGTCGTCGCTATTGTGGACTTGTAAGGCATATATTTCAAGGCTCCGCCGATATGTTCCTGGTCTGGGTGGAACCCACCATATTCACCCTTTTCCTTATCTCTTTACCCTTACTCCATCTCCACTCCAACCTCAGTCATCTACTCCCCTTACCCTTTAACCCTTACCATCTTCGGCCCATCACACCCACAATGAATCACTTGACCATCAACATGCGACTCGATCATCACGACCTATTTCAGAGCGGCATGCGTCATAATGATTCATTTTGATGTCAGTTCACTTTCATTCTTGGAATAGGTCACTTCACCCTTTTATTTGACCTTTACTTCAATGTAGTCTTTCCCAGGTCACTTCAGCATGACTCTGGGCCATTGTGATCTATTCTGCAGCATCGGATTTTTTTTTTTTTAGCTTTGACTTTGGTCAGCCTAACCCATTATGAAACACTGGCCCTTTCACCTCAATTTAAGTTACAATATCACTTTCTGTGTCAGTTGACCTTTAGCTCAGGTCTGAGTTACTGCGACCTTTTCTGTATCGAGTTACCTTTAACATCATTCTGTTACTCCGTTCTGGCTTCCCTGATGTTTTAACCTCGACTAGGTCACGTGGTCCATCGTGTGTCCCCTGATGTTCTACCTAGACCTGATTCACAGTGTATTATGTTCGCTCTTCTAATCTGTTCCCTAAAATTGGGTCATCTGTACTCATTCTGGGCCATTTAGTCTTCAAAACCGTCAGGGTCATAACCCATTCTGAATCACATGATCTATAACTGGACCCGTGTCACATAGAACATTTTTGGATATATATGGAACAGTGTCAAGAAGGTAGAGATAAAAAAAAATCCTTCTATATACTTTTAACTGCCCCAAAAGGAAACAAACAAACAAAAAGATAAAACAAAACAACAGTATGAAGTGTTACTGGCAAGCTACACAGAACTGAAATGAATCAAAAGAGTCACCAAGAGTGATATCTTGTAACTTACGATTTAGATTAGAAACTGAAAAGAATCCCAGTTTCCTCATTTGATCTGTTGATATGGGCTGACATTACATTTATGGCGACCATGCATAACCTGGTGGTGTTCTCTTTGTCCTGTTGTGTGACCATAGCGAAGTCCTGGTTTACGTGACTTCCTCCAGCCATGGCAACAACTGCAGCTTTTTCAGCTGGCAGCGTGATGGAGTATAGACCGTCTAGTAGCTTCCTTGAATGGGAAGTCACTGTCACAATGACAAAGGAAAATTTGTAAATGGGCGAGAAGAGAAGATCCAACCATGCTGGCTTCTAAATCGTTTTGGCGGCGTATGCAGGTGCGTGACAACAGAGGAGATAACTGGACGTGTTTACAGGGCCGTGACAACAGAGGAGATAACTGGACGTGTTTGCAGGTCCGTGACAGCAGAGGAGATAACTGGACGTGTTTACAGGGCCGTGACAGCAGGGGAGATAACTGGACGTGTTTATAGGGCCGTGACAGCAGAGGAGATAACTGGACGTGTTTACAGGGCCATGACAGCAGGGGAGATAACTGGACGTGTTTGCAGGTCCGTGACAGCAGAGGAGATAACTGGACGTGTTTATAGGGCCGTGACAGCAAAGGAGATAACTGGACGTGTTTACAGGCCATGACAGCAGGGGAGATAACTGGACGTATTTACAGGTCCGTGACAGCAGAGGAGATACTGGACGTATTTACAGATCCGTGACAGCAGGGGAGATAACTGGACGTGTTTACAGGTCCGTGACAGCCGATAAGATAAGTGAACGCAGCTTTGCCATAAACACAGACTACTGCGTCTAACTTGGCTTGAAATCGTTTGCACATAGTGCCGATTCCATTGAAAACGTTTTAACTATTTACGAGAGTAATCGGTCCTGAGTCCCCAGTCCTCTGGACCTCTAAAGACATGGGCACCTGCTAAAACAACCGCTGTACACTGTATCCTGCAACTTACCAATCAAGATCCTGATGCCCGTGGTGGCCATGAAAGTTGGTGATGGGATTTTACGTGTGAGCAAGACATTTTGCGTGCGTTCACACACGGAACCTCGGTTTATCGTCTCATTCGAAGGACTGTATGGGAAATGGAGTCAAAACCAATGTTTTATCCGAGCGAAAAATCCTTCTGTGCCATAATGGCCTGGCGGAGATTCAAACCCGCAACCCCAGGATCACCAAGATTGCGAGTCCAGTGCTCTATCACTGAGCTACTCCGGCCCGCGTTAACGAAAAGATCATTCTGCCGGGTTATTGAAACTAACATTTAATGAAGACATAAAACGCAATACTTTTTGGAAGCTTAACACGTCTCTTTTGAAAGATAAGGCATAATCAAACAAATAGTGGAACGAATATGGAAAGAAATCTTAAATGAGGCATGGAATAGTCAAATAGTAAATAACGAATAAGTACGGTTGCTCTTGTTCCCATGATGAGGTAAAACGCACGTCCATAACTCCAAATGAATGCAGCTTATGATACCAGATCGACACAAAATGCCAACACACAACAAACAAGAAAATAACAAGGAATTATCCCCCAGTCCCAATCCCCTGCTCTCCCTCCCCCCCCCCTCCCCAAGGTTTTCCCAGGCTTCCTCCAATACCCTGTACCTGACACATGTACAGGGCCAAACGATGTTCCGAGAGTGCTCATATACCCTGACATAATCACTCGTCCATGACTCCATACAATTGCTACTTACGACACCAAATCGCCCAGCAGAAAGACCAACACAGACCAAACATGGAGCTATTCCCCCAAAAAGAATGTTCCGAGCTCGGTCCTACCTGAAGAAGACCCAATCGATCGAAACGCGTTGTGTCTGTTTTGTAATTTGTTCGATCCTTCTTTTGGCGGTTGAGTTATTCTATATTTGCTTCTATGTTTCAATTCCTGCCTGCAGTTACCCAACTTTGAATCCAGTAGTAGGTTTAGTAAATATATATAAGTGTAGTAGTATAATAGTTTGTGTTTACAACGATTTTTTTTCATTACTCCATCATCACGACCATTTTATGGGAATTAGTTCAGTCACTGTTGTAAAACAAAAAACCAGACTGACAGACGACAGACAGAACAACGGACACACAGTGATAATCACACAAAATTTGTGTGGGCGACAATGTGTGTCAGGGCTACAGTATGTGCTGTCACGTTTGGTACAAACTGCTGCCGGCGACAAGTTGTGATCGGGAGACAGTTTTTAACTGTAATAGTTCCTCAACCAGATGGGGATCTGTCAACATTGTTAAAAAAAATGTCCCTGTCCTGACACCGATTACCTACACCCTAAAAAATGTCCCTGTCCTGACACCGATTACCTACACCCTAAAAAAATGTCCCTGTCCTGACACCGATTACCTACACCCTAAAATATGTCCCTGTCTTGACAACGATTACCTACCCCCCCTAGAAAAGATGTCCCTGTCCTGACACCGATTACCCACACCCTAAAAAAAGATGTCCCTGTCCTGACACCGATTACCTACACCCTAAAAAAAGATGTCCCTGTCCTGACACCGATTACCTACACACTAAAAAAATGTCCCTGTCCTGACACCGATTACCTACACCCTAAAAAAAGATGTCCCTGTCCTGACACTGATTACCTACACCCCTAAAAAAAGATGTCCCTGTCCTGACACCGATTACCTACACCCTAAAAAATGATGTCCCTGTCCTGACACCGATTACCTACACCCTAAAAAATGATGTCCCCGTCCTGACACCGATTACCTACCTCCCCCCCAAAAAGATGTACTTGACACGATACCGATTACCTACCCCTTCACCCTGTCTTCCCCTCTACCCCATTTCCACATCCGCTCTTTGTTTTCTTTTCTCTTCCTTTTTATTGTATTTAATTTCATTTTGTTTCATGTCTTTTTTTTTTTTTTTTTTTGGTCTTTTCTAAACCTGTTTCGAAGTTGACTTCAACGATGTAACAGCCCTGATATGGCCGTGTGCGGTCGGCTGCGCTTTAAGCGTCATTCTCTCTCTCTCTCTCTCTCTCTCTCTCTCTCTCTCTCTCTTCTGCCCTGTACTCCGCTCCACCGCAGTTTTATCGCCAGGTTTTCCAGTTTACGCCTCCGGCACTACAGGTTGCGCGGCTGCTTTGAGCTTCTGCCGTTCGTGCCTATCGCTCCGCATCAGACTGATGCTGTTGCTGCTGCTGATGCCGCCCTGAGGGTCGCTGAGCGGGCCTTGGTGGGGGGGGAAAAAAACTGCCTGCCTGTCTGTCTCCTCTCGCGGAAACTGCCGGCGCCAGCATGCCGATCAGCCTGCAAAGACAAGACGTCAGTCGTGGAGTGTGTGCGTGTATCACCACCACCACCACTGTGCATATAGACGGCAGGTGTGAGAGATGTGTGACGGCAAAGACGCGCTGCCTCTACAGCTACTCAGTGACCATCGTCGGTGGGTGTCTGCTGGTTTTTTTTTTTTTTTTTAAAGAGTAAGTCGCTCCAGCAGTCACGCGCTCTCAGTAGTGAAATGATTGAATGCAGCTAAAATATTATCCGTTGTGTGATTTCACGTTGTTTGTTTTTACGCTGGTTTGTACAGTGAGTCGGATTGCATACAGACAATGGTGTGATGGTGAGGTAAACTACTAGTCATACGACAGCGATCAATTTGTTAAAGTCAAGTTTTGTGATGCCGAAATGTGTGTTTCAGATAAACGCCTTCTTGCGGACGTAGCGAGCTCTCCGGCTGTACAAAGAGACAATCAGCTGCCTCACTATTGTGTTCACCTCTCCGTTCTGTGTTGTGTGTGTGGGGGTTAGTGACAAGTCCTGCTATTGTGACGAGATGTTTTAAACGATTGCGCCTTATCCAACCGCTTTGTTTGAAAAGTGCTTGTTATGAGCTGTGTGTGTGTGTGTGTGTGTGTGTGTGTGTGTGTGTGCGTGCGTTCGTGTGTGTGTGTGTGTGTGTGTGGTGTGTGTGTGTGTGTGTGCGCACGCGTCTGCAT
>JADBJO010011865.1:0-55000 GCA_016801955.1 Conus betulinus
CCCCCCCCCCAGCGAATGTGGATGTAGATGAGGATGAAAGGCGAAGGGAAATAGCAGATTTTGGTTTGGATGTTTCAAAAGCACACATCATCATAGCATGCTGCTGGTATAGGTATGGATCTGTGTGGGACCCCTGTGGGCAAGTTTATGTTGTGTATTGGGGAGTGTTTGTGGTGGGTGGTAAAGGTATATAGATGTGGGACCCTCTGAGAAAGTTTGTACTGGGGAATGTATGTGCTGGGTGGAACAGGTATGTATATGTGGGACCCTGTGGGTAAGATGGTATTGGTGGGTGTACGTGGTGGGAGGTACAGGTATGTATATGTGGGACCCTGTGGGCAAGTTTGTGTTTGTATTGGCGAGTGTATGGGATGGGTGGTACAGGAGGAGGGGGGAGAGGGCGAGGGGAGGAGTGATATAGGTGAAAGGAATCCCATGTCCCTGCAGCTGTGACCAGCCATGACAGTGCAGTTGTTGTACCGTGTGCCGCCGTTGTGAATGTTAACGCATGCCTGACCAAACATTTGTCAGAAATTGCTGCGACATCATGTACTGTGCATGCATACAGAATTTCATGTGGATTAAAACAGGACTGAAACAAACAAACAACAACCTGAGAAAAGAGAGAGAGAGAGAGAGAGAGAGAGAGAGAGGGGGGGGGAGACGGAGAATAGAATGAGGGGGAGGCAGAGATAGAACGAGAGAGAGAGAGAGAGAGAGAGAGAGAGAGAGAGAGAGAGAGAGAAAGGGGGGAGGGAAGACAGAGATAGAATGAGGGGGAGACAGAGAGAGAGAGAGAGAGAGAGAGAGGAGAGAGAGAGAGAGAGAGAGGAGGGAGGGAGGGGTGGGTGGGATTCATTCATTAACAGGCCTTGGCCGCTGTTGAAGGTGTGTGTGAAATTCATACAAACGTAACAAAAACAAAACAAAACAAAATTGAAAAATTATTGCTGAAGCTCAAGCCCCTTCCCCCCCCCCCCCCCCCCCCCCCCCCCCCCCCCCAAAAAAAAAAAAAAAAAAAACCTGGACAAACGAATCCTGAGACAAAACATGAGGCGTTTCGACCTCTTAGGTTTTCTTCAGGCAAGCAAACACAACACTCAGGATCAGGAAAATGAACGAGCAATCACTCATCTTCATCCCATTCAGCGCAAGATGGGTGTTGAATGAAAAACGAGGCTGCCAGGAAGCAGACAATGTATGAGTCGAGGTAGTAATGATGATAATTACAATACTGACAGAAATCATAATAATGATAATATGAGGATCAAAATATTGAAGAAGAAAACTAAAGAGAGGATTTACTACCACTTTTGGCGATAATATGGCAATAGCAGTTGTAGTATAGGAGAGAAAGAGGTTAGAGGATTGTCCAACTGTATGATTGCCGTGGTAACGGTCTTAGTGGCGATGACGAAGGTGGTGTTAATGGTAATCATGGTATTGTCAATACTAACAAACAAAACAAAACAAAGCAAAACAAAAGAAGACGAGTAACAGTCTTAGAACAGACCAGAAAAATCAGCATTAACGTGTGATCATTCTCATGAAACAGCTATTTCTCTACGACTGAATGCAGTATGTGGAAATTTTAACATCTCCAGTAGAGGTTGAAGACCTCAACAAGACACACTTAGATAAGTCAGTTTCAGTAGAGGTTGAAGACCTCAACAAGACACACTAAGAAAAGTCGGTTTCCAAGTGACGTTGAAGACATCAACGAGACACACTTAGACAAGTTAGGAAGAAAAAAAAGGGTCAAACTGACCTGAATGTGGTAGTTGGTCCTAAAGGTGAGATTTTATTTCCCGACGTTCCGGGCCCTAGGCCTTTTTTCATGGGGAGAAAAGTTTCTGTACTTTCTCCCCATGAAGAAAGGCCTAGGGCCCACCCAAGACGCCAGGAGATAAAATCTCACCTTTAGGACCAGCTACCACATTCAGGTCAGTTTGACCCTTTTTCCTTCCTATTTCAAGTCCTGCAGTCAAAATCTTCTCTTCATCTTCTTTGGATAAGTCAGTTTCCAAGGGAGGTCACTGCAAGCGGAGACTGAAACACATTTTAAGAAGAATTCTTAGCGAGTCCGCCCCAAACAAGGACAAACAGGTTACAAGACAAAACTTGATTATTCTTGTTTTCGGTGGACTCGCTAAGAATTACTCTTAAGACAGACAAGGAAGGCTCTCGATAAATTCCATGTTTGATGAATATTCCTAAGAACACGGCACAGAGAACACAACGTATCATATCATGTAACTTACCTTTTAGACTGTTCATTGGTTTCATTTTGGTCTCTAGGTACACCATAGAAAAGCAAATTGTTCCGTTTTGATCGCATGCAAGATCGTCAGTCTTCTTTTCTAGCACTTCCATTTTTGCCCACCAGTCTGCCTAGCTAAATCAAGTTCTCTTTCCTTGGAACCCCCACATCCTTCTGTAAATCCCTCGCACCATTGTATAAGGCAGTGCACTGACGACTGAGCCCCTTTACGCGCTCTTCAGTGTCTGTAAAATCACAGTTCATTCCACTGAATGCACAGTTCATGGAGGTCAGTATTCCAACGATGCTGGCGTTTTGAAGACTGAAAGAGAAGGCGTCGTCGTCGTCCGTCTGCTGTCCACAGAAGCTCCAGCCTTGTCCACGCTGCCCCTGCGTCCGGCACTGCCCAGCCGGGTCTGCTTGCAGCCGTCAGCCTCCTTAGGTCCCGGGTTGTGCTCCACGTCACCGCAGTGCAAAAGCAGTCTGCCCCAGGGTGGCAGCAGCATGGGGAGCGGGCCAAGGGCTACACCGCCCACTCGTGCTCTTGGTCTCAACATGTCCATTTTCATGGCGGTTTTACCTTTGGCTCGCTTCGTCTTAAAACCAAAGCAGACCGAAATGAAGGAGCCACAAATCGTCATAAAGACTGTCAGAGCAGTTGGCATAGTTCAAGACTGCGCTGCTGGCCAAAATTCAGACAGTCTGGAACTGTAACGAGAGTTGGGGGTGGGAAGTTAAAAATTGTCGTCCTCCAAAGGAAGGACTAAGAGTGTTTTCTCCATTGGAGTTATAGAGTCTTTGTGTATTAAACTTTCACCCCCATCCTCTCTTTCTAACTATGGAAGCAGCAACTTTCCTGTACCTGTCATTGAAAGAAATTTTTGTTTATCTTGGGACTTAAAAATACTCAACAGTGGCTCAGGGATAACTATCCTTAAGCTTGTGCTCTTCAAAGTGCTTGTAGCTCCGAATGACCGACTTAGAGATAAGTTCAAACATTTAGTACTGTATGAACAACAAAGAACTGACTCCAGTTAAACGCACTTTCACGCATCAGCTTTACTTGTCTATACAAGGGTAAAATATACACATGAATAAACCCCTGTTTGATCAGTGCTTTTTCTTTTCAGGCTGACTCTTTCCGAGGTTATCTCATCATTAAGAGAGGGAAAAGTTCTGGATGAGTTGAGCTGAGGTCCACCTGATATATCAGAACTTATCTGATGATGGAGAGGAGGGTGGGTCTCTCTCCAGTTGCTGGTGGCTGGTCCACCTTCTCTTCAGGCAGGCTGATCCTTATCTTTTGTTGTCCCCGCTGGGCCAATAACAGACACCTGGGGTCAGGGGTACCAGCCCAGGATCTGCTCACAAAAACAGACCCTGGTCTGCAGTTAAGTAGCTGAGGGTCTGGCTTGTCCAGTTCTCACACTTGCCCTCTGGCTTTCAGTAAATGTGTGAGATCTCAGCCGACAAAGGATTAGACCAGCATAAATACGTCTGCCATAATCATCAGCCTCCACTTTCATTCAGGTTTCTGAGTGGATTTTATCAAGTCAAACAACTCTTCAATTTGAATACGCTTAGCTCAAGTGCACATGCTGAGTAGACTGAGAGTCACCTACTACAAAGCATTAACACGATCAAGAGAATACATAACATACTAGGTTTTACCCATTACATACATACTGTTTGTTCTGTCAGATGGTAACGTTCAGTGATCATCTTAACACGTAATAACAAATACTGGCAAACAGTCATTGTTGCTTCCATAGAATGTTAATCGTGCATCTTTACAGTTTTTACCAAGTTGTGGCAAAACATGTTATCACAACAGAATACTCATTCATCATGTTAATAGATGTCACCAAGTATCGGCATAAAATTATATTGTTAAAACAGATGGCACACATACAAGCAATGCATAGTCTCAATACTTAGAAACGTATTTTCAACATACAGTTCTTCTGGGGTGATCAGTGAAACTTTACACAGGAGGCCGGAATAGCTCAGTTGGTGGAGCGCTGATATCGTAATCCTGGTGATCCTGGGTTGCGGGTTCAAATCTTCGCGGGCTATTTCGGTACTGGGGGATTTTCGCCCCAGGGTTTACAATGGTTCTGACTCCATTCCCCATACAGTCCTTCCAATGAGACTATAAACCAAGGTTCAGTGTGTGAGTGCACGAGTAATATCTTGCACACACGTCAAATCCCACCACCACCAATTTTTGGAAGAGAAGGCCAGTATGGCCGTTGGTATGGATGACACATTACACGTTAGCATGCACCCTGCGTGAGAAATGGAAAGAATGAAGGAAGTAAGGAAATCGAGTGAACGATACTGAATGATATGGTCTGGATGACACGGGAAAACGACTGAATGAAACGCCAGCTGGCAGCTCTTCAGTCGGCACTACTCAGGTAGGCAGCCCGTTGTGTAAACGAGTGTGGATTGCAAAGCGCTTAGAGCTTGGTCTCTCGCCAAGAATAGGCGCTATATAAGTATTCATTATAATAATGTGATGATATTTTCAGAGTTGGTGAGTCCCTATTTGATCTGCACATTTTTTTTTTTTTTTTTTTTGCCAGGTCCATTGGTGGTGATCAGTCCTACAGCTTTTTGGGCAGCGCAGTGAATGAGGAGATCAATCGATGGGTAAAATCAAGGTATTCTCAAAGACACAGGCCTGCATATTCTGTGGCAGCTGTTGTCGCCGGCAGCAGTGGGCGAGTTCCGTGTGGAGAGCCGTCGTCTGTCACTCTCTGAGTTCTGGTTCCTTGTGGGTCCCTTGGTGTTGGCTGCCATTACCTTTCCCTTGGTGTTGGCTGCTATGCCACCTCTCCCTTGGTGTTGGCTGCTATGCCACCTCTCCCTTGGTGTTGGCTGCTATACCTCTCCCTTGGTGTTGGCTGCGATACCTCTCCCTTGGTGTTGGCTGCTATACCACCTCTCTCCCTTGGTGTTGGCTGCTATAACCTCTCCCTTGGTGTTGGCTGCTACACGATACACGATATCTTATTTGTCCTCATAGAATACGAGGAAAATTTGTTTGTGGTGCCATTATCAAAATTCATATATTACAACAAATTGTAAACAAATATATCAGTAAAAATATTCTGCTCTTTGCACTGTGCTCAGTTATTCTTTGTCAATTCATTTATCCATCTTGTGTCAGTCTTTACATGTATAAATATTAACACATGCACGCACACATCCTACCACCCCTCCCCCCACCCCCCCCACCCCAGACCACACACACACACACACACACACACACACACACACCACACCAATATAGAATCACACGCACACACCCCGCCAAAACAGTGTGTCTCACACACACACACACACACACACACACAAGGCGCACACATCACACCACCACAAACCACCATCACATATGCAATATTAACACAACACTTAAATAAACACTCCAACTGTAAAAACTGAACGCTCCAAGACAAGCTCAAAGTTAAGTATAAAAAAGAAAGAAAACAAAAACAACAGCACCATTTCAAAAGATCAATAATATTGCAAAATGTATAATTACTTACACTGTAAAAGCAACCTGCAGAGTTTATTACAAATCAGGAATAAAAGATTTACGGCTAAGTTAGAGAGAGAGAGAGAGAGAGAGAGAGAGAGAGAGAGAGAGAGAGAGAGAGAGAGAGAGAGAGAGAGAGAGAGAGAGAGAGAGAGAGAGAGAGCGAAGGGAGATAATTCATAGGGGTGTGAAAAATTAGAAAGACTTGTATGAACATTTTAACTAAAAGAATATAACATTCCCTATTAAACCAAGAACGGAATAAAAGAGCACAAAATTTCAATGCCAAGAAATTATACCACAAAAAGTATGAGTGCTTAGGCAGTAAAAAGAATACAATCAAGTAAACATACATTTGTGGTAAAAATGGCCTTGTATGGTGGCGGGGGGGGGGGGGGGGGAGGGTGTCCTTCACAGGGGATGTTCCATCAAATTCACACACACACACACACTGTAAAACAGGACTTAAAATACTGTAGGCGGATGGGTGAGGGTGGGGGGCAACATATACCCCTACGCACACACGCATGCATGCACACACATACCCACCCACCCCTTCACACACACAACACACACACACACACACACACACACACACACACACACACACACTCACACACACACTCACACACGCAAGCGCGCCACAGGGTTAGTATTCAAACCGAAAAACTAAGACACGCATTCTCCCTTCTCTCTCATCGACTCTCTCGTTGAAGAGGCGTACGGCAGATGGCAGGAAGGAGTTCCTCAGTCGGTTGGCCCGGACACTGAAGCTCCTCAGGACCCGGGAAGATTCTCTCCTGGGCTCCTGGGATGCCAGCACCTCGTGGAGTGGGTGGTGGCTGTCTGCTCGGATCTTGCCAAGCTTCTTAAGGGCCACACCTGGGAACCACGCGCTCGCGGGTATCAGCTCTTCCCCCACGATGGAGGCTGCCTTGCTGACTATTCTCTCCAGCCGGTCCATGTCTGTCGTCTTGACACTGCTGTGGTAACACAGTTGGTTGAAGGCCAACACACTTTGAATGGTCGACTGGTAGTACAACTGGAGGATCTGTGGGCCGACACGGAACTGTCGCAGCTTTCTCAGGAAGAAAAGTCTCTGGTTTGCCTTCTTGCACACTGCATCTGCATTGGGAGAGCAGTGTAGTTGGTTGTCGATGATAGTACCTAAAGTACTTGTAGTACTCGACGACCTCGACTGGCTCACCGTTGATGACGAGGGGCTTGGTGCTGGGCTTGCTCTTCCTCCTGAAGTCCATGACAATCTCCCTTGGCCTATACCTCTCCCTCCCTTGGTGTGGCTGCTATGCCCACTCTCCCTTGGTGTTGGCTGCTATACCCCTCCCCTGGTGTTGGCTGCTATGCCACCTCTCCCTTGGTGGGTGATGGCTGCTATACCTCTCCCTTGGTGTTGGCTGCTATGCCATCTCTCCTTTGGTGTTGGCTGCTATGCCTCCTCTCCCTTGGTGTTGGCTGCTATGCCTCTCCTCCCTTGGTGTTGCTGCTATACCTCTCCCTTGGTGTTGGCTGCTATGCCACCTCTCCCTTGGTGTTGGCTGCTATGCCACCTCTCCCTTGGTGTTGGCTGCTATGTCACCTCTCCCTTGGTGTTGGCTGCTATGCCACCTCTCCCTTGGTGTTGGCTGCTATGCCACCTCTCCCTTGGTGTTGGTTGCTGCTACCACCCTCCCCCTTGGTGTTGGCTGCTATACCACCTCTCCCTTGGTGTTGGCTGCTATACCATCTCTCCCTTGGTGTTGGCTGCTATACCATACCTCTCTCCCTTGGTGTTGGCTGCTATACAATCTCTCCCTTGGTGTTGGCTGCTATACCACCTCTCCCTTGGTGTTGGCTGCTATGCCACCTCTCCCTTGGTGTTGGCTTCTATGCCACCTTGCAGCAAACAGCAATGTGAGACTTGTTCCTCTTTTAGTGTGTCAAGCTACACAGCCAGTCTCTGACTGACAGGCTGACAAAGAGAAGGGATGGAGGTGATAGTAAGCAGCTGAAAGGGGGGCAGGGGGGAGAGGGGAGGGGGAGGGGGGAAGGGGGGGGGGGAGGAAGGTAGGGGGAAAGGGTCAGGACTGAAAATTGAGGTAGACTGGTAAATCTTTAATCGCCACAAGTGAGATAAAGACAGAGGAGAGAGAGGGGGGAAGGCGGGGGGAGTAGAAGGAGGGAGGGGATTGTAGAGGAAGAAGAACATGCAAAAGAAGACCTGAAGGGGAGACAAAAGATAGAAAAGATCCATTAAGAAAGGCAGAAGATGGGATAGAAAAAAAAAAAAAAGGCAGGTTACGATTTGTCAGGACCCTCATCCTTAACCTGTCTGACATGGACACCCTACCAGGGGCATCACTGCTACCATGCCGAACTCAGGTCAAGTCAGCAACTTGAAAAATGAGCCTTCCACTGAAGTGATGAAGCCCCCATCAGCAGAGCCTAAGGGACCGCTTAAGACCTCAGACCACGAGGAGGTTGCAACCCCCCCCCCGGAGGGACTTTACTTGTTATTTATAAATTTACTCGTACAACCTTTACATGATGTCTAATCAATGTTACATACTTATGGTCTGCTCAATAGCTAACGAGTATTGATGTCTTCAACAATGTTGCGTGCTTGTTTGTCTGTTCAGTTGCAAACGAGCATAGCTCGTTTGTTGGATATGGTGGCTTTCTCTTCTGCTCTGCTGTCATGCACTTAACACTGGCCTTCAATCTATACAGTGGCGCAACACACACACGCAGACTGTCTCTTAGGCTTTATAGAAATAGTGACATGCAAACATTCAGTTATATAATTTCATTTTCATTCTTTTTTATTTTTCAATCTACAGTAATTAAAAAAAAAGTGGCATGGTTTTGTCAACAACACAAAGAAAATTGGCAAATAAAGTTATTTAATTCATCCTCAAAAGTAGAACAGGATAGCCCCCCCCCCCCCCCCCCTTCCTCCCCGATACCTGTCTTTTGAATGTTTGAAGAATGACATAAGATGCTCATTAAATATTTCTGTAACAAGACGTCTAAACAATAATTCGCCAAGTCCAAACCTTATGTTTTTTTTTTTTTTTTTTTTTTTACATGTCTGTCAATGACATGCAGGAGATATGTTTAACAATTCCTGGACGCTTTAAATGTTCTGTAAATGGTGTGTCTACCATGCTCTCGATATATTCCTGCAAATTCCGCCGTTCCAATTTTAACTAAGCTATTTATGAAAAGTCTTTCACATTTTCAAACGATCCGTATAAATCCATACCAACCATCAAACCACAAGTATATGACACCTTCCAATGATGTCTAATCAATGTTGAAAACTTATGGTCTGCTCAATAGCAAACAAGCATCGACGTCTTAAACAATGTTGCGTGCTTGTTTGTCTGCTCAACTGCAAACGAGCAGTTTGTTCGGTATGGTGGCTTCTCTTCTGCTCTGTTCACTGATTTTGTGTTGTTGTTATATATATGTTATGTTTTTTTTTTTGTTTTGTTTTATTGTTTTTAATAGTGTAGTTATATACTTGTTTCTTTAATCAGATATATTTTAAATAACCGCCTAAGCATCACATGTGTACACACATTCACACATACATGCATGCATACTTGGAACTCTACAACTTTCAGTCATGCACTAGTAGTCATCTTCTCTTACTCATGCACTGCTTTTCTTCTTTTTTATCATCTAATATCACGATTAGTGGAAAGACGTTAAATGAATGACACACACACACACACACACACACATGTTAAATGAATGACACACACACACACACACACACACACACACACATAGGCTTTTTAGAAATACCGACGTGCAAACATTCTGTTATATAATTTTCATTTTTTTTTCTAAATCCACAGTAATGAAAAAGAGGGCATGGGTTGTCAACAACATCAAAGAAAATTGGCAAATAAAGTTATTCAATTCATCCTCAAAAGCACGATAGGATAGCCCCCCCCCCCCCCCCCCTCCTCCTCCTCCCCCGATACCTGTCTTTTGAATGTTTGAAAGAAGGACATAAGATGTTATTAATATTTTCTGTAACAAGACGTCTAAACAATAATTCGGCAAGTCCAAACCTTATGGGTTTTTTTGTTTCATGTCTGTCAATGACACGCAGAAGACATGTTTAACAATTTCTGGACGCTTTAAACGTTCTGTAAATGGTGTGTCTACCATGTTCCAGATATATTCCTGCAAATTCTACCATTCCAATTTTAACCAAACTATCTTATGAAAGTAATCACATTTTCAAACAATCGATATAAATCCACACCCACAATCAAACGACAAGCATATGACTCATTATCACTTTGTAATTGAAAACCTTACGACTCATCATCACTTTGTAATTGAAAACCAAAGGAAGAGAGACAGAGAGAGAGAGAAAGGGAGAGAGAGAGAGAGAGAGAGAGAGAGAGAGAGAGAGAGAGAGAGAGAGAGAGAGAGAGAGAGAGAGAGAGAGAGTTAAAGGCAAAAACAGATGGACACAAAAAGAGATTGAAAATATTGAAGATACTTTATTGACGTATATGGAGGTTTCGGGTGTATACGCACATGTAAAGCAAAAAACACAATCATATTATATTACAGAAAAACAAAACGGCTAACGAATGTAAATATTTTTAGGACGACAAAAATTAAATCCAGGGCAGAGAAAACTTTTATTCCGAGATTAGTTCATTTTTCTTAAACTCTCCAGATTTTCTAATTTCTTAAACTCTCCAAACTCTTAGGCCACCGATACCTGTGAGGCCTGCACATGTGAATGAGCAACTGAATTAATTAGGGCCTCACTTTGTATGTGTGTGTGAATGTGTGTGAGGGACTGCTGTATGTGTGTATGAATGTGTGTGAGGGACTGCTGTATGTGTGTATGAATGTGTGTGCGAGTGACTACTGTATGTGTGTGTGAATGTGTGTGAGGGACTGCTGTTTGTGTGTGTGAATGTGTGTGTGAGTGACTACTGTATGTGTGTGTGAATGTGTGTGAGGGACTGCTGTATGTGTGTATGAATGTGTGTGCGAGTGACTACTGTATGCGTGTGTGAACTTGTGTGCAAGTGACTGCTATACATGTGTGTGAATGTGTGTGTGAGTGACTGCTGTATGTGTGTGTGAATGTGTGTGCGGGTGACAGCTGTATGTGTGTGAATGTGTGTGCAAGTGACTGTTGTATGTGTGTGTGAATGTGTGTGTGAGCGACTGCTCTGTAAGTGTGTGTGAATGTGTGTGCGAGTGACTGCTGTATGTATGTGAATGTGTGTGCAAGTGACTGTTGTATGTGTGTGAATGTGTGTGCGAGTGACTGCTGTATGTGTGTGTGAATGTGCGTGCAGGTCACTGCTGTATGTGTGTGAATGTGTGTGCTAGTGACTGCTGTATGTGTGTATGAATGTGTGTGCGAGTGACTGCTGCATGTGTATGTGAATGTGTGTGCGAGCGACTGCTCTGTAAGTGTGTGTGAATGTGTGTGCGAGTGACTGCTCTGTATGTGTGTATGAATGTGTGTGCGCGAGTGACTGCTATATGTGTGTGTGTGTGAATGTGTGTGCCAGAGAGTGACTGCTGTATGTGTGTATGAATGTGTGCGCGAGTGACTGCTGTACGTGTGTATGAACGTGTGTGCGAGCGACTGCTCTGCAAGTGTGTGTTTTCAGGTAAATCACATACATACATAAATTCTCAAGGATGCAACTACATTAGCATTGCAGGGTTCATACAGACTTTCAAGAAAAAAATTTAGGGCCTTTTAGGGCTTTTTTAGGGCCTAAAATTTGCAAAAATAGGGCCATCAGGGCACACGAAAATGCTGAAAAGTGCTCACCACTGCCTCCCACAGATGCCATTTTCTCCATAAAGACCTCCATTCAGCAAGTACCTAATCACTTTCTGGTATGAATCTTGTCAATTCCATATCCATATGAAAACAAAGAAATCTTTTACAATGGCTAGAGTAAACACAGTGTTCTTGCAGCACACACAAGGCAGAAGTCTTAGGAATACAAGTCACAAGATGAAGAAAAAAGTAGGCCTATGCTTTCTTTCCACCTGACTAACAGCTGCCTTGTCCTTGATTGACTAGCACACACTGCCTCTCTGGTTGAAGGAGAGAACAGACCAGTGAGAACAGTCCAGTACTCAAGTCATCCTCCTATTGTCCTCTTGGAAATACTTTTGATTTATTCCAAGGAGGCAACCTTTTACAGTTGGGGCTGCTGTCCTCATTCCTTTGTCAATTGGTCAGCTTCTTCATTTCCATATATAGTGCAGTATGAAGGTGTTCACTGGATGGGAGTATTTTCAGTAACTGTGAAATGGTAATCATTTTAGATCAGTAGTACCATAGGATGATGACTATTGTTATATAAGTGGAAAAATGTAGTGGTGATGGGTGCAAAGTTGGGGGGATAAAGGAAAATGTCAATGACCTGTGGGTGATGCTCATTGGCATGGGTGAGATCAATGACAATAGTACTGTAGGATCATGGTCATTGTGGTAAGTGGAATAATAAGGTGGCATTAGTATAATATTGCAGTTTGAGAAAGAGGGTGGAGGGGGGTAGGGGTAGATGACTGATGGGTGATGATCATGTATGATTCGAGTAAACAGTACTGTAGGATGATGAAATTGTTTTGTATAGTGCGAAAATGTTGTGGCATTGGTGTAAAATGCTTGCGGGGGAATGGGGGGGGTGTTCAAAGATGGGTGGATGATGATCATGGTCAAGGTGTAGGTATGATCCACAGTGGTGTAGGATGATGGTCATTTTTGTAAAAGGAGTAGGATAGTGTATTGGCAAGTACAATAATGCCAGTGGGGGAATAAAGGAAATGATCAATGACTGATGGATGTTGATCACTGAGGTGAGATCTACAGTACAACAGGGTGGTGACCATTGTCATAAGTGAAATACTGATGTATTAATGCCAGTGGGGGGTGGGGGAGAAAAAAAAGGGATAAATTTGATGATTGATCATTGCCATAAGTGAAATAGCATGATAGCTTTGGCATGATAATGCCAGTTGAGTTAAAAAAAAAAAAAAAAAAAAACACTGGGGGGGTGGGGGGTGGGGGTGGGGCAATGATCAATGACTGATTGATGGGTTGTCACAGGCGCGAAATCATCACCGTCTCATGCACACACGCATGCATGATACATGCACGCACACACATGTACATACACCCACACATACATGCGTACACAGGCACACATCACACATCCACACACATAAAAAAAAAAAAAAAAAAAAAGGATTAGCATACACAGGACATCTTATGAGTGGTGGTAATAATGATAGTGGTCATATATGGGAATCTGTGTTAAAAAAAAAAACAAAAACAAACAAAAAAAAAAACACACACACACACCTGACAAACACATGCACATACATCTAAGCATACCTATATATATATGTATGTAGAGGGGGAGAGGGGAGACACAAGCCCCTTAGAAGAATACTTGTGCACAGTGGGGTGGGGTGGGGGACATAATGTGGACAAAGGGGAAGTGGTCAGTGAAGGGGGGGGGGGGGTGGACAAAAAAAAAAAGGGTGGGGGGGGGGGGGGGGGGGGGGTTTGGGTGGGGGGTTTTGTGGTGGGGGGGGGGGGGTGGGGGGGGGGTGGGGGGGGGGGGGGGGGGGGGGGGGTGGGGGGGGGGGGGGGGGGGGGGGGGGGGGGGGGGTGGGGGGGGGGGGGGGGGGGGGGGGTGGGGGGGGGGGGGGGGGGGGGGGGGGGGGGGGGGGGGGGGGGGGGGTGGGGGGGGGGGGGGGGGGGGGGGGGGGGGGGGGGGGGGGGGGGGGTGGGGGGGGGGGGTGGGTGGGGGGTGGTGGGGGGGGGGGGTGGGGGGGGGGGGGTGGGGGGGGGGGTGGGGGGGGGGGGGGGGGGGGGGGGGGGTTCACACATGGGTGGTTGTGTTATGAGTGGGGTGTGTGATTTATGGAATATACATAGTAGTGGGTTGCAGCTGAGGTGATGGACTAGTGTAATCATGTATTTTGTAGGATGAGGGTGATTCAAATATGGGGGGGGTTAAGGGAAAGAACAGGGGTGTCAGAGGGGCAGTAGGGCCAAACGAAGTTGCAGTAGAAGCACTAGAACTCGTTGAAGGACCAGCAACAAAGTGCTTTTTTGAACAAAAAAACTTGTTGATGTACTAGTACTACTTCAAGCTTGCCCACTGTCACGATCTTTAAAAAAAATTATTTAAGGACACTGCCGCTGTAGCACTCGCCTTCTCCAAGTCTGAATGTTTCTTCCCTTTTTGGCGAGTTTGAAGGCCTTTTTCCCTTCTTACAAAAACTACAATAGAACCGATATTTGTCTAAGTTATCTTGGCGAAGCCAGAGTTTATATTCAGAATTATCAAGCCACAGATCTTGGAATAAGCACTTCCCCATGTTTCTGAGTGAAACTGACGAAATCTTATAAAGAAACTCTCAATGAAATGTCAAATTTCCGTTGAAAAACGAACTGTGGCCTTGCTTCGTTCAACACATGGAAAATCCAGATGGCGGACAGCACAAATACTTTGTCGTGGAGTTACTTCCCTTGAACGACTTTACACCATGATCGATCAGTACTGATTCGGCATTTACCTATTATGAAAATCGTTTTTTTTCTGATCATTCTTTTGATTTGTTGCATTTTGTTGTTGTTGTTTCACATTTTTTTTTTTAGAATTTTTGTTAGGCTGTTCTGGTTTTAGTTAGGCTGTTCTGGTTTTAGGGCCTGGGCCTCCAGCCTTCATTTTGATTTTTAAGGCCTTTTAGGGGCCCCTATTTTTTTTTTGCCTAAAAAAGTTAGGGCCTTTTAGGGCCCTGTGCGAACCCTGCATTGTTTTTCTGAAACACTTCCATTCATTTTCAATTAAAGCATGTATGTGCATAAAATACTGCTGAAAACGGTTAAAAAAAAGCAAAAAAAAACAACTGAAGACGGGATCTGGGGATCGAAGAGGCCACTGGTTGAGTTCAGGGGCAGCTTCTGTCTGTGGACCATCTGACTGAGAAACACACACTGCATGCTCCAGTTTGACAACACATGGTGCTTTGCTCCTCTCTGGGTTTTCACTGTTTGACAACATATGGTGCTTTGCTCCTCTGGGTTTTCACAGTTTGACAACACATGGTGCTTTGCTTGACTAGGCTTTCACAGTCTGAAAACAAATGGTGCTCTGCTCCACTGGGTTTTCACAGTTTGACAACACATGGTGCTTTGCTTGCTTGACTAGGCTTTCACAGTCTGAAAACAAATGGTGCTTTGCTCCACTGGGGTTTCACCGGTTTACCCGAAAAGAAAAGTTCCGTTTCGAGCAAGGGAAAACAAGCTTTTCTTGCTTGCGTGTTTTCTACTTTTTTTTTCCCTTTCCTCTTTTGGAATTTTTTGTTTGTTCATTTGTTTCTTGGGTTTTTTTTTTCCTTTTTCTTTCCTTTTTTTCTCTCATTAAACAGAACTTCTGTTTTTCTCGCAAAATCTAAAGCCGATCTCTGTCACAAATGGAAAGAGTTGAACCTACGTGCACTAGTTCCAGAGGAACAACTGTCGCACCATGTCAGGAAGCGTAAGTCCGCATAGCCTCACATCAATATGCATGTCGATATGCATACATATTTAATTATAGTCATGAATTACAGGCATGAATTTTTACAGAAACATTTATTCATAAACAATTTACCTACAGTGCATACATATGTGTAATATGGAAAAATAGGCAAAATTAGGAGGTATCAATCCTTGGACAGAGAGACACAGGGAAAGAGAGAGAGACTGGTCGTGGTTATTTATGCTTCTGTTGAGCGTCTATGATAAACAAAATGAAATGGAAAGACACGAAAACAATCATCGCATTTCTACTACAATGACATTTTCAAAAGATGGTCACCGGTCTGCAGGATGTCTTGTCCCACTGGCTTATGATCATCTTGAATACACATATATGTAATATATCCTTATCTATGATAAACAAAAACCCATTCCCATACATCAAACACCAGAACAGATTTATGAAAATAATGATGCAAGTCACATCCCGGGCATCATGATCATCTGATATCAGCTGTATGCAGACTCACAAATCTGTCGTTCTCACGATGACTTGCCACAATGCCACAGGAACACATCGCGAAAGCAGGGGGTTAGCTAGGGGACAGAAGATAATGTAGAACAAAAAGAAATTAATTTCACAAATCATTGTCATAAATGTGGTCTACAGCCTGGAGTTGTTAAAACACACAGCAAAGCACATACATCCCCTAAACCCCCCAAAAATCTTGTCACACCTGAGAAAATGTAATAACCTTGTCCATCAGAAGACCACGTTTTCACATTTCTTAAAAGTCCAGATTTCAAGTTTAATACTGAAAAAGTCCCTTACAGAATCTCTTGCAGATTTTGAGACCGTAGTACGAGGGTTGGAAAAAAAAAGTCTGTGGCCCAAGTATGAAGGACAGGCGTCAAGAGCGTTCACCTGTTACTTTTCAACATAGTTCCCTCTCAAGGCCACACACTGCTCCCAACGCTTCTGTAGCATCTGGATCCCTTCATGGAACAAGGTTCTATCTTGGGACCATAGGAACGCCTCTGTAGCCTCCATCACTTCATTCTCTGTGCTATCTGATTCCAGCAAGGTGTTTCTTCAGAAACAAGAACAGGTAGTAATCGGAGTGGGCCAGGTCTGGCGAATATGGGGGGTGTTGGAGCAGTTCATATCCACAGTTACAAATGGTTGCCATGGCAATAGTGGAGCGGTGAGATGGGGAGTTTTTATTATATACTCTCTGTTTGGCTAGTAAACTTACTATATCAGACCATTCAACAGCAGTTAGTCAGCTCTGCCAGGGCCGAAATTTTGTGTGGCAAATGCAGTCATAAGACAGTCACGTGACGCCCACCCTACTTCCGCCACCGGAAGAAGCTGGTGTCCACTTCCCGTACCTCATTCAGCAAGGCCTGTATGCAAGGAACCCCGAGAACCTTGGCGCTAGAGGGGAAGGTAGGACGGGCATTAGAGTCTGACATGGTAAGTATACTAGCCAAACAAGGAGTATAATAAAAACTCCTCATTTTGGCGCCATATACTATACCATGTCAGACCATAGCAGAATTCAAAGGAATAGGAGGAGGGCCGAGCGCCCTAGTGGTTCTTGGGGTTAACCGATATGGCTGCATTGGCCACCACAAAGGAGATCCCTTTAGAACCGTCAGCCCTAGTCATGCGGATATCCCTTAAATAAAAGTTTATATAAGGAGGTTTCCAAACACCAGTAGGCTGCCTCCAGGAGACGGCGCAAGGGGACAAGAGTGCTGGAACGCTGCAGAAGTGGCCAGCGCTCTGACCTCATGGGCCCGGGGAGAAGGGACCAGGAGATCCTTGTACGCCTGCGCGTAGGCAGATCTCACTGTACTGGAAAGCCACCTAGAGATAGTGCCAGCCGAGATGTCTTTCTTATTATTGGGGTTGACAGAAATAAGGAGATGTCTCTGGGAGGAGCGCCTGAGGCGCCAGCATTCCCAGTAGTATCTTAGACACCTGGAAGGGCACAGGTCCATGTCTCCCCCACTCTCCCCCCTCTTCCTAAGCTATCCGCCAGTGAGCGGATGACGAGGGAAGGAGAGGCAGTGCCCGGTTCCTGATTCTTTGCTAAGAACTCTGGAAGGAACTTCAGAGAGACAGAGCCATCCCTGTGAAAGGCGATGTCTCTGGGATCCCCGCTGAGGGCATGAATCTCACTTCGTCTTCTGGCCAAGGCCAGGGCGAACAGAAAGGTGGTCTTGAAGGAGAGAAGGTCAAAGGGAAGGGTGGCTATGGGCTCAAAAGGGGGTTTTCTGAGAGCGTCCAGCACAATAAAGAGGTCCCACAGCGGAATGAGCTAGGGGACTGAGCTTCCCAGGGCCACCCCCCTAGATACCTCTCTGAGAAGGAAGTCATTCTCAAAAGAAGGGCCGCCAAGTTGGCGGATGGTGGTGCAGATAGCCAACCTGTAGCCCTGAATGGAGCCAGCAGAGAGAGCTTAAGAGAGGAAGATAGGTGGGATAGAAAAACTGCCTATCTGGATATGGGGGAACAGAGTTGTCCAAGCACCAGGCGATCCATCTCTCCCATCGGTAATTGTAGAGGGACTCGGTGCTGGGCCCTGTGTGAGGCCGAGGCTAAGTCATGTAGCCCCTGCGAGGCCCCTGCCCCCGCGAGTATGTCTAGGATGGACTGGGATCTGTACGAGCGAGAGGTAGGGCAGATGTTTGCAATTGGGCTGGCATAGAGAGCCAAGCATGTAGGCAGAGCATCTGGGGGTTTGAGTGAGGGTGACCTGAGTGGGTTTGCCTCAGCATGTCCCACCGAAGGTTTAGCTGGAGGGGGGGGAACTTGGGTGAGGGGCTTGAGGTCTGGAAACCAGGACTGGGTCGGGCCACCATGGGGTTATGAGGATGAGCCTGGGTCTTTCCAGCCTCGCCTTCCTGATCACCTTGTGGAGGACTGGGAAAGGGGGGGAAGGCGTATGCTATGAGGCCCGCCCAGGGAAGGGAGAGAGCATCGACTGCATACACTTAGGGATCGGGGACAGGAGAGACATACACTGGAAGCCGATGGTTGAACCTGGTGACAAAGAGGTCGACCATGGGCCTGAACCAGTGTTCCAACACTGCAGTCAGTGTCAGCTTGTTGAGGGTCCACTCTGTGTGTAGGAGGGACCCTGACCGGCTGAGGGAATCTGCCAGGATATAGCGTGTCCCCGCTATGTGTCTCGCGCGGAGGGCGATTCCCCGTGCATGACACCAGCGAAGGAGGGCCTCTGTCCGAAGTGAGAGGCCGATGGGCTTAAGGGCCGAGGAGAGATTGGACTGTGCCAGCACGGCATCTCTAGCTACAAACAGGCAGTTAAAGTGGCTCCTGGCTGAGCTGTCCGCCGCAGCTGAAAGGTGATGCAAGATCCTGTTGACCAGGTATCGCATAAATGGGGTCACTAAACAAGCAAGAGTCCGTCTCCCTCTGGTGTGTGTCTCAGAGCCTGAGTCCGAGGACACTGGAACAGCACCGTCCTCCTCCTGCCAGAGTACCTCCGCCTGCTGCAGGAGCATGCCTAGATAGGCATGCCCGGCAGTGGTGTGTAGGATGCCCATTCTGGCCACCCAGTCCCACTCCTTTAGGTTCTTCATGGAGGTGGTGCTGGAAGTAGGGGGGGCCAGGTTGGGAATAAGCCGACAATCTGCTGGGTAATGCCAAATTCCCTAGTACGATAAAATTCATACACTAAACCCAGTATGGGTACGATAAACTTCGTACCCTAAGCCAGTACGTTGTACGAGGCCGGCCACAAGGTGAGGCGATATGGTGGAAAACACGACCGGCGAGGGAGAAAGATGGTGGCTGAGGACCGCGCGAGCGTTCGATCGTCGAATAAAACTGACTGGGAGCGCGGGGGAAAGTAAATAATCGCGCAGAAAATGCAGTTATGAAGAGGGGATGTATGCGTTACCGCAGGCAAAAACACACACAGACAGTGTCGATGAGACTTGCACTGAAAAAATAGCGAGAGGCAAAAACGCGAGAGCTATACGACGATCGAACAAAGTCGCGAGAGTCACAATGAGCATGAAAAGCGAGAGATTATTGAAATGCTAGCCCCCACCAAGAGCCTAACCCAGCAAGTGTACTTAGGGTTTAGCGCAAGCACACAACTGAACAAAGTAAAGAAGCAAAACACAAGCAATCTTTACACAAAGGCAAAAGTATAGGCGAGACAGAGCACAAGACTTCATCTTGCTTAGGCTGCAGGCCGAAGATGAATGAGGTACGGGAAGCGGACACCGCTTCTTCCGGTGGTGGAAGTAGGGTGGGCGTCACGTGACTGTCTTATGACTGCATTTGCCACAAAAAATGTTGGCCCGGCAGAGCTGACTAACTGCCGTTGAATGGTCTGACATGGTATAGTATATGACGCCAAACAGGTGCTTATCCTGAAGGTAGAGAACGCCTCTGGTCAACTTTCCAGGGCGTTTCACGACGATAGCCTGTTCGCAATGTGACAATAAATTAAAGTAATATTCTCCCGTCACAGTGTGCCCATGTTCAAGAAAGTCAATCAACAGGATGCCATCTGCATCCCAGAAAACTGATGGCTTTCTGGGGAGGGGGGAGAATCCATGCGTTTCCACTGCTCTGACCTTCTTTTTGTTTCTGGTGTAAAGTGATGGCACCAGGTCTCACCATGGTAACCAACCTCTGAAGAAAGCCTTCTGGGGTGAGCGCGTTAAACAGGTGAAGATTGTTTGCGCGACATGCTGAACCGAGTGCGTTTCTGGCTGAGAATCAGAAGCCTTGGTACCCAGCGTGCGGATACCTTCCGCATGGCCAGGTGTTTCTTTCAGGATGGCAAGTACTGTGGTGTGGGAGACCCCCACCTCACTGGCTATGAATCTGATAGTCAGTCGTCGCTCAGCCATTTATCAGTTCATGAACTTTGGCAATGGTTTCTTCACTGCACTGTGATACAGGCCTGCCAGGACAGTCATCATCATCATCAATGCTCTTCTCTCCCCCTAAATTCAGCGATCTACTTCTTAACCACTGAGTAAGAAAGGGGCAGACTCACCACATGTTTTCTCCATACCTTCATGGATGGCTTTGGGGGACAAGCCTTTTTGCCAGAGGAAAAATATCACAGCTCCGAGGTTCTCCATTTAAATGCAGGGGGGGGGGGGGGGGGGGGGGCTGGTAACTCTGCCAGCCTGTTACTTCAAAACTAGCGTGATGTCAGACTTCAAATTTTGTAAGTCATCTTTTCAAAAGGCAGGTGCAACTGTGCGTCAGACTGCATTGATGTAGCCCAACTCCTCCATGGTTGGGCCACGGACTTGTTTTCCAACCCTCGTAGATATTGTTCAATGAACTGCCTAAACATGTGAGGGACTGGAGCTGAATGATAGATGATCTGATGCAGATGTCGAAGTCTGTACAGTGCTGTCCACGTTCCATTGTCTCATGGCCCTGAAACAAACAAGAGAAATCTCCAGGTCCACTGCTACACTGTCTGTCTGCACAAAGACAACTGTATGCCTTCCTGACAACACCAACATGTCTGCACAAAGACAGCTGTGTGCCTTCCTGGACAACACTAACATGTCTGCACAAAGACAACTGTCTTCCTGGACAACACCAACATGTCTGCACAAAGACAACTGTCTGCCTTCCTGGGACAACACCAACATGTCTGCACAAAGACAGCTCTGTGCCTTCCTGGACAACACCAACATGTCTGCACAAAGACAGCTGTCTGTCTTCCTGGACAACACCAACATGTCTGCACAAAGACAACTGTCTGTCTTCCTGGACAACACCAACATGTCTGCACAAAGACAACTGTGGGCCGTCCTGGACAACACCAACATGTCTGCACAAAGACAGCTCTGTGCCATCCTGGACAACACCAACATGTCTGCACAAAGACAACTGTGGGCCGTCCTGGACAACACCAACATGTCTGCACAAAGACAGCTCTGTGCCTTCCTGGACAACACCAATATGTCTGCACAAAGACAACTGTGGGCCGTCCTGGACAACACCAACCTGTCTGCAAAAAGACAACTGTGCCTTCCTGGACAACACCAACATGTCTGCACAAAGACAACTGTGGGCCTTCCTGGACAACACCAACATGTCTGCACAAAGACAACTGTGGGCCGTCCTGGACAACACCAACATGTCTGCACAAAGACAGCTGTCTGCCTTCTGGACAACACCAACATGTCTGCACAAAGACAACTGTGCCTTCCTGGACAACACCAACATGTCTGCACAAAGACAGCTGTCTGCCTTCCTGGACAACACACCAACATGTCTGCACAAAGACAGCTGTCTGCCTTCCTGGACAACACCAACATGTCTGCACAAAGACAACTGTGGGCCTTCCTGGACAACACCAACATGTCTGCACAAAGACAACTGTCTGCCTTCCTGGAGAACACCAACATGTCTGCACAAAGACAGCTGTCTGCCTTCCTGGACAACACCAACATTTCTGCACAAAGACAGCTGTGTGCCTTCCTGGACAACACCAACATGTCTGCACAAAGACAGCTGTCTGCCTTCCTGGACAACACCAACATGTCTGCACAAAGACAGCTGTCTGTCTTCCTGGACAACACCAACATGTCTGCACAAAGACAGCACTGTGCCTTCCTGGACAACACCAACATGTCTGCACAAAGACAGCTCTGTGCCTTCCTGGACAACACCAACATGTCTGCACAAAGTACCAGAAACTTTGCAAGATCTTTCTTCTGTAAAATCTTACATCAGATAAAAATAAGTGTTAATCTCTTTCAGAAACCCAAACATCACGTCAGGTGGGACATCTCTGAACAGGGTTTTTCATGGAGTCTGCCGCACAGTGTTTATGTCTCACATCATGCAAGTCCCAACAATCTAAAAGAACATGATTCACTGTGAGTGGAACATGACATGGAATGCACCACAGAGTTTCTTCACCTTTTAAAAGATAAGAATGGGTTTAAAATGAATGGCCTGCATGCAAGCGGAGAAGACTGTTTCGTCTCTACGGCTGCCTCTGGAACATGGTAAAAACTCTTTCAGGTCTGGGTGGATTTTAAATAGTTTGTTATCCGTCTCTGCGAGTTCCATTCCTCTTGCCAGAGGTCTCTGACGTAAGCCTGTGTTTTGGGTTTCAAATCAGTGTGAGGAATAAACAACCTGCTCAACTTTTCCTTTGTGGCACTCTTGGCAAGTTGATCAACCACTTTGTTGCCTCGAATGCCCACATGGCTGGGAACCCAAGCAAAACTATGTTGTATCCATCTGATTTCAGAGAGGTGTACACTTTGAAAACTTTCAGCAGCTGAGGGTGCTTGAGATTACAGCCTGCAATGGCCTCCATAGCAGAAAGGAAGTCTGATAAAAAATAAAATCTTTATGTCTGGACTTACAGACCATTGTACAAGCCTGGACCAAGGCTGTCAGCTCAGCGGTGTAGATGGAGCTGTCAGTTGGAGTGTGTTCAGAACATCTCTGAGGGGGATCTGTTGCACAAAATACAGCAGAAGCAACTCCCTCCTCAGATTTGGAACCCAGTGAAAAGCGAAAATTGGATTTTGTTGGCAAAAAGGGACTTGTATGCTAAGGAACTAGTGGAATCTTTATGGTACAAAGCCAAATCAAATCGGTTCTCTGGAGTGAAGAAAGTCCATGGTGGGGCCATCAGCAAACCTGGCAAAATCACAACCTACTCCCAGGTCTGTATCTGCTTTGTTCAAATGGGGAAGAAGACAAATTCCCATGGGTGGAATGGAACTGGGGTGGTCATCGAATTTCTTTTTGAACTGGGGTCAAACATACAGTCATATGCACGGTTTTGAGGTTCAGAAGACAGACTCAGACAGTAATTCAAGGCAAGTTTCAGTCGACAGTTTGAGAGGGATGGTTCTCCTGCCTCTGCATACAGGCTATAAACAGGGGTGGTGCGGAACGCACCCAGACACAATCAAAGCCCTTGATGGTGGATAGGATCTAAACTTTTCAGGTAGGAAAGTTTGGCTGAGTTGTACACTACACATCCACAGTCCAGTTTGCAGCGGATCTGAGCCCTGTAAAAATGGAGGAGAGTTTTTCTTTTCAGCGCCCTAATCTTTGTGTGCCATGACTTGCAGAAGGTTCAGTGCTTTCTGGCCTGCAGTTTGTAAGTGTTGGATGTGACTTTTTAAAGTTCAGTTTTTGATAAAAAAAAAAAATAACACCCAGAAATTTGGCTTCTTTCACAGCTGGAATGGTGGACTTGTCCAGACGAATTTCAGTATCAGCAAAAAACTGACGAAAATTGTGGAAGTGGATAGACTGAGTTTTGGTACTTGAAAAGGTAAACCTGTTTCCCTTCGGCCCACTGTTGAATCTTACTACCACAAAGTTGGGAGTTTACACAGTACGCTGGCGTAAGAGGCTCCAACTGTACACAGCGCAAAGTCATCAATGAACTGAGAGGACTCAGAAACCTGGTTTACTGATTTCATGATGTCGTTGATTTTGATGCTGAAAAGAGCAGGAGAAAGAATGCTCCCTTGAGGTACACCCAACTCCTGCCCATGTATGTCGGACAGTGTGGTGCCAATACGCACCTGGAACTGCCGATCAACCATGAAGTTTTGAATAAATAGCAGTAGATGACCATGAAACCAAGTTTATAAAGATCCATAAGGATACCAGATTTGCAAGTGGTGTCATAAGCTTTTTCAAGATAAAAAAACGAAAGGAACCCGCATGCTGTTTATTGATGAAGGCATTGAGAAGGTGGTTTCCAGATGGACTAAATGGTTGACTGTCGGGGGGGTACTTCCGGAACCCGCACAGTTCACTGGCTAAAAGGCCATCAGTTTCCAGCTTCCACATCAGTCAGAAGCTGACCAGCTTTTCCATTAGCTTACACAGGCAGCTGGTCAGAGGTATTGGACGATAGCTTGGAGGATTGGTAAGGTCTTTTCCAGGCTTAGGGATTGGGATTATCAGGGCTCTCCACCAGGAGAGCTTTCTGGGAGACGTTTCAAAAGCTGATAATGGATCTCATCCAGGCCAGGAGCAGAATCGTTGCAGCTTTGCTGAGCTGATTTCAGTGTGTTGATCAAAAATGGCAAATTGTAGGCTTCAGAGTTGTCTGATGTGAAATTGTACGAAGATTTTTCTCCCAGTTGTTTGTTCCTTAAAAAGACTGTAGATTTACTTGAAGATGATGAATTCTGTTGAACGGTGGAGGCCAGCAGATTGGCAACAGCTTGTTTGTCAGTTATCAGAATGTCGGCAAGTTTCAGATGATGAACTGACAGGTTGGTGTTCTTCTCTTTTGATTTTCCTGATGATGTTCCAGACCTTTTCTCTTGGATGTTTTAGAAGTAAGCCAGGAGCAGAAGCTTCTCCAAGACTGACGTTTACCGATTCTAAAATTGTGTCTCGTTCTAGCACAGTTTTTTTGATCGGGGCGAGCGTTGGGAACTGTAGGTCTTTGGAATACCCAATGCTGGGCCCCGTTTGCGTACTTTGGAGATTTGCTGGCAGTCAGAATTGAACCAAGGTGTTTTAGGCACTTAGAGTTAGTCAGAAAACAGTGGAATACAGGTTTTAGCAGACTTTATCAAAGTATTGGTTAGAGACTCTGCTGGGTCTGGACTTTGAAGAATGTCAATTTCCTTGAGCTCCTTTGAAATATTTGCAGCAAAGAGGCGATTTCAGTAAATACGGGTTTTAAAAAACAACAGGGAAATGGTCACTTCCATGCAGATCATCATGGGACACACCACTCATAGTCCAGGACCAACGAGGGGTCACATAATAACGACAAGTCTAAACACACGAAAGTGAACCTGTGGAAGAGTGGAGGCAAGTTGGAGACCCACTGTTCAGACAACACAAATCAAACTCTGAAAAGACATCTTCAAGAAACAGACCTCTGGATGACGATTCACACACTACCCAAAGGAGATTATGGCCATTGCAATCACCCAACAGCAAAGAAGGTCGAGGAAGTTCTCCAATCAGACTTACAAGATCCTGATGACAAACTGACTTGGCACCTGAAGCACTGCATCGGAGATGAATGAGTGCTGGACTTGTAATCTCGGTGATCTTGGGGTTGCAGGTTTGAATCTCCGCTGGGCCATTTCGGTACAGGGGGATTTTTCCCTCGGAGTTAACATTGGTTCTGACTCCATTTCCCATACAGTCCTTCGAATGAGACTTTAAACTGTGGCTCCGCGTGTGAGTGAACGCATGCATAACATCTTGCACACACGTAAAATCCCATCACCAACTTTCGGAAGAGAAGGCCAGTTCAGCTGTTGGTATGGATGACACGTTGCACATAGCATGCATCCCGTGGAAGAAATGGACAGAAGAATGAAGGAAGTAAGGAAACTGAGTGGACGACATTGAATAATATGGACTGGAAGACACGGAAACGATTGAATGAAGCGCCACTTGGCTGCTCTTCAGTCAGCACTACCCAGGTAGGCAGCCCGTTGTGTAAACGAGTGTGGATTGTAAAGCGCTTAGAGCTAGGTCTCTAGCTAAGAATAGGCGCTATTTAAGCATTCATTATAATAATAATGTACAGTTGCAGACGGACATTCAAATAACCCACTTTGATGACATGAGGCAATGAAGGGGTACAGAATGTCAGGAACAGGGTGCTGGTGGGCACTCTTTCTGTAGCTTTTCAAACTGTGACTCGATGCACCTTTATCACACTTGGGATGCTAGCTGCCTTTTTATTTTTCGGTCTCCGAGATACCTTGGAGATCTGGACATCGAATGACTCCTTCGGATGAATTCAACTGTTTATGGGGAGTCACCCGGATTTCTCTGCCCACTAGCCTTGCGGCCCTCAGCAGCTCTTCAGATTGGTTTTTTCAACTTGCACTGGACAAGGAAAGAGCCGCTTCTTTGCCTTTTCACCGCTGAGGGTCGCCCTGCTATTCCTTGGAACCCAGTCTGGATTGCGAAAGGACCTCAGAGCTGAAACTGGCTTTTCCTGCTTTGTTCCTTCAATCACAAACCAGGAAGCCCAGAATCCTGTCCTCTCTCTTGTTTCCATGTCTGAGTTGCTGTCTGAATCAAAATCCCTCGAAATAGGGGCTACAGCCTTCCTCTTCTTTGGGGGGGGGGGGGGGGGGGGGGGGATGTTTTCAGAAAAGGCAATGATTTATGTGTTTTTAATTTCGTCTCTCCCTTACTGACATGCCATACAGACAAACTAAGGGGCCAGGGCCAAGAAGTCACTACCTTGACCCCTACCAGGTTTCCGGAGAGACATACGACAGACAGAGCACCACCAACCCTAACCCCCCCCTGATCATGCTCAACTCTGGGGTCAGAGAGCCCAGCACTGCTGGGGTTACCTTGGCCAGCCGGAGAACTGCCTGTCTTGACCCAGCCCCATGCAGGGGGAGCCGATTGATACACCTGGGCAAGAGTGTACCTCTTGTCTAGGAGAGGTCCGAGCCAAAGAAATGCGTCGAGGGTGCTGGCCCTCTCAATCACCAGGATCTCATTCCCCTCCATCAAATGTCGCACCCCGTGGCAAACGCACCCGATCTTAAGAAGACCACACAGAGAGAAAAGGGATGCCGAAAGAAAGACCTGAGGGGGAGACGAAGATTGAAAAGAGCCAGTTAAGAAAGGAAAGAGATAAGAAAAGGAAAAAGGTGGGTTACTGTTAGTCTGGGCCCTACCCATACCCCTTCTGACATGGGAGACCCTGCTTGGGGCATCAGGGGCATCAACACCTAACCATGTTATGCTTAGACCAGACAGCAACTTGGCTATACAGGCCCTAAAGCATTAACAAAAACTAAAACCATTCTGTCAAGTATTAATGCCCCCATCAGCAAAGCGTAAAGGATCACTGGACCTGCACAAGCCTTCTGACCGCAGCAAGGTTGCAGCCCCCCCCCCCCCCCCCCCCCAGCCAAGGGCTGCACAAAGATAACTGTATGCCCTCTTGGACAGCGCCAACATATCTTCTTGTCAGGGTACCTTTCATGAGGAATACATCTGTACAAGTTCCAACTGAAGTCTTGGTGACATCTGGTTTTCAGTTTTTTTTTTTCAAAACGACACAAAATCACTAGATGGTACAGTGGAGAAAGAAACCAACACACATGTGAGCAGACCTGCTGAAGGCCAGCTTTCACACTTTGGCGTGGTTCATCGGGGCGGCTTCTGGCGTCTCTGAACTCCTGCACACACGAATCATAAAATGCCTGAATCAGACACTTGAGGATGTGCATGCATGTGGCTCTGTGTGTGTGTGTGTGTGTGTGTGTGTGTGTGTGTGTGTGTGTGTGTGTGTGTGTGTGTGTGTGTGTGTGAGAGTGACTACCTGTGTGCACGAGTGTGTATGCGTGAGACTGCATTCTTGTGTGCACGTGTCAGTGCGTGTGTGAAGAGTGGCTAACTTAATATTGAAACAGCATGAAAACACAGACTTCAGCGATAGTTAACAACCAGTAAATCAATGCTGCTTTTATTTTTCTTGACATAATGTTCTTGTGAGTGACATCTGTGAGCAATCAGCAGCCTACGAGATGTCAGCTGCACACGCAGCATGCGATGATGAAAAAACAAACCAACCAGTTTAGGAAACAGGATAATTGTGCAAACTTTCACTCTGGCATTTGTCAAAACATTTTGTCTAGTACATTGCCTGGTGAAACTCGTACTCGCCCGGTGAAGTGTGACTGACTCTCAATTGTTCTCTATCAACTGTCTTTCATATCTGCTGCTTGGTAAAGTCTGATTGTTTGACTCAACTATTCTCTATCAACTGTCTTTCATATCTGTTGCTTGGTAAAGTCTGATTGACTCTCAACTGTTCTCTACCAACTGTCTTTCATATCTGTTGCTTGGTAAAGTCTGATTGACTCTCAACTGTTCTCTACCAACTGTCTTTCATATCTGTTGCTTGGTAAGCACGCCACAAATTCAACAGCCCCCCTTGACGAAAATTGGCAAATGGTCGTGACATTTGCTGAAAAAATCTGTTGATGATGTTCTGCATTTTTGCCATAATCAGATTTTGAAAGGGAACGTTTTCACATTTGTTTTGTTCCTTTTAAAGGGAAGAAGATACACAAGGAGAAAACAAAGTTCTGAACACATCTTCCTAGCCTAATCCGACTTACTTCTCCGAACTGTTCCACGGACGCCACGTCATCCATTCAACCTTCATACATCCGCCCTTTCCCCTGCACACAATTCTTTTTTAAATCAGCAATGCATCTGCTGCAATACTCTTCTGTCAAAACAAGTACAGAAAATTGAAATCAAATCAAATGAAAAAGTGAACTTATAGCAAACAAACTTACATTTTCAGCAAGCAACATGGAATATACACAGCAGACACTCACTGAATTGACAGCACACATAGTCTGACAATAAACATGGCATGTACAGCAGACACTAACTGAACTTACAGTAAACATAATTCAAACATAAAAATAAACATGGAATGTATGGCAGACACTAACCGAGTTTACAGCAAACATGATATAAAAACAAACATATTATTTGCACTACTATTACTGTTTTCCAGTAATTTTCATCTTCCTAACATACTTCTTGCTTCTCTCGTGCCTTCATTTCATTAGCCTCTGTACATTTAGAGTCACAGATGTGAAAATTCAGCTTCTTCATCTGTGGCAGTCGATGATAATTTGGAAAACAGCCTGAAGATCTGCCCCCTACTGTAATATAGGGGACGTGTGTTTGTTGCCCTGTCACAGTGACCAACACTGCCAGTTTCTGAACCTCACTGGCATTTTTCAACACGGGTGAGCAACACTGCCAGTTTCTGAACCTCACTGGCATTTTTCAACATGGGTGACCAGCACTGCCAGTTTCTGAACCTCACTGGCATTTTTCAACACTGGTGACCAACACTGCCAGTTTCTGAACCTCACTGGCATTTTTCGACACTGGTGAGCAACACTGCCAGTTTCTGAACCTCACTGGCATTTTTCGACACGGGTGACCAACACTGCCAGTTTCTGAACCTCACTGGCATTTTTCAACATGGGTGACCAGCACTGCCAGTTTCTGAACCTCACTGGCATTTTTCAACACTGGTGAGCAACACTGCCAGTTTCTGAACCTCACTGGCATTTTTCAACACTGGTGAGCAACACTGCCAGTTTCTGAACCTCACTGGCATTTTTCGACATTCTGAATAAGTATCAAAGCAAGAGTAGAATACAGCCTCTGGGAAACTTCCCCAAGTAATAACACACTGATGGGGGCCATGGTTGGGGAGTCGCGGTGGGACCTGGAGTGATAGATAGATATGTGAAGGGGAGGTGGAGGGGGGTGGGGTAGAGAGTATATGCGTACGTAAGTTGTTTTCTTTTCAGCTGTTGTAGTCTAATGTTATGTGTATTTGCATAAAATAATCTGATAAAGTCCTCTTATTCATCCTTCTTATTATATGTGCAAGAATTGTGAGATGGATGGGTGTGGAATGGTTTGATGACTGAATATATAAAAAAAATATTTAGGTGATATTTGTCTTGCCAAACAGTCAAACCACTTCGTATTTGCTTTGTACTTTGTGTATTCTTTCGTCTGGTGGCGCAGTAACTCTGTTTGTATGTTGTTTATTCCTTCGTCTGGTGGCGCAGTAACTCTGTAATCTTGTTTCCATTTTCACCTGCAGTCACCACACTTTGAAAAAAAAAAAGACATGCTAACACATTATTTCATTAAGGATTGTACTGCTAACACATTATTTCATTAAGGATTGTACTGCTAACACATTATTTCATTATGGATTGTACTGCTAACACATTATTTCATTATGGATTGTACTAAACACATATATTTCATTATGGATTGTATTGCTAACACATTATTTCATTATGGATTGTACTGCTAACACATTATTTCATTATGGATTGTACTAACACATTATGTTTCATTATGGATTGTACTACACATTATTTCATTATGGATTGTACTGCTAACACATTATTTTTATGGATTGTACTAACACATTATATTTCATTATGGATTGTATTGCTAACACATTATTTCATTATGGATTGTACTGCTAACACATTATTTCATTATGGATTGTACTGCTAACACATTATTCATTTGGATTGTACTGCTAACACATTATTTAAAAACCTTCCTCCACTGTGATGATCATGTCCCCAGCCGCAGTCACCACAGTTTGAAAAACATTAAAAAGATATTGAGGATTGTACTGGTAACACATTATTTCATAGTAAACCTTTCTCCCACAGTGATGATAGTATCCACAGCTAAAAAAAGACTTAAGGATTGTACTGTGAACACATTATTTCATAGTAAACCTTTCTCCAGTGTGATGATAGTATCCCCAGCTGAAACAGACACTAAGGATTGTACTGCGAACACATTGTTTCATAGTAAACCTTTCTCCAGTGTGATGATAGTATCCCCAGCTGAACCCCAACACCTGGCGGCCTCTGAGAAAAAAGGTGGTTTGGACTTTAAATGACCACACAACTATACTCAGGAGGCTGAGGTGGAATCAAACTATACGCTCTCCCTGAAGTCCGACCAGGTTGTGAACCACTGCACTACAACACCTGTATTTTCTGATATATACTAGCGGAACACAGTTCTCTCTTTTTAGTATTGCTGTAACCAGTATTCCTGGTTTTTCTTTTACTTCATGTGTAAAGAAAGTAAGACTATGTAATCTCTCTTTTTTGTTGGGGTGTGTGTGTGTGTGTGTGCGTGTGTGTGTGTGTGTGTGTGTGTGTGTGTGTGTGTGTGTGTGTGTGTGTGTGTGTGTGAATGGAGACCTGCGGGTGTGTCAGACACCCTACCTTTGATAGGCATAATATAAACTGTTCCTGCTGGCTGACTGTAGGTGGTCAGACACCCATGCTGTAACAGAAGTACCGGTCAGCTGATCCCTGTTGGCTGATTGTACAGGTTCTGTCTGTTTTGTCTGGTAGTGTACCCTACCTCTGACACTGTACAGGTTCTGTCTGTTTTGTCTGGTAGTGTACCCTACTCTGACATTGTGCAGGTTCGGTCTGTTTTGTCTGGTAGTGTACCCTACTTCTGACATTGTACATGTTCTGTCTGTTTTTTGTCTGGTAGTGTACCCTACCTCTGACATTGTACAGGTTCGGTCTGTTTTGTCTGGTAGTGTACCCTACTTCTGACATTGTACATGTTCTGTCTGTTTTGTCTGGTAGTGTACCCTCAGAGATGACATTGTGCAGGTTCTTCCTTTTTGTCTGGTAGTGTACCCTACCTCTAACAAGCACTGCCTCAGAATATTTTGACCGAGCCACCCATCACAGCATGCTGCTTCTGAGAGCTTCTGTTTCTCTCAGACAGCGCTGCCTCAGAGATGCCAGGTGGAGATTCTTCCTTGATGTTGGAGAACACCTGTGTGCTGAGCACCTTCAGGGCTGCATGGCAGTTCTACATCCACCCTGACCACTGACACTGACCATCAACTCTACACCTTCAGGGCTGCATGGCAGTTCTACATCCACCCTGGCCACTGACACTGACCATCAACTCTCACCTTCAGGGCTGCATGGCAGTTCTACTACATCCACCCTGGCCACTGACACTGACCATCACTCTCTACACCTTCAGGGCTGCATGGCAGTTCTACATCCACCCTGACCACTGACACTGACCATCGTCTCTGGCCTTACTCCTTTTATCAAGTCTCATCAGCCTGCTGATAACGGATCAAGCTGGCAGAGAAAATGTGCAAACTGCATGTACCCATGAAAGCTGAAAGGGAAACAGCACAACCAGCCAACATGTTCCACAGAAAGGGAGGGGGTCTTCCACACGATGGTGTTAAGGGAAACAGCCCAACCAACCAACATGATTGAAAAAAAGGAGATGGTGTATTCCACAACATGGATCAAAGGTGGCGGAAAATGCACCACAGATGCAAGAAAAGAAAGATGGACTTTCGCACCATCCGCCTTCAGTGAATCAGGATAAGCAACCAAAAATACACTGCTATGAATGTGAGCGTTTTCACGCCCCACAGTCCACGAATGAGTGATACACAGCTAACTGCCTGTATCTACATTATAGGCGTCCTGTCAACTTGCTGTCATGAATGAGGATACATAGCTAACTGCCTGTATCTACATTATAGGCATCCTGTCAACTTACTGTCAGTGAATGAGGATACATAGCTAACTGCCTGTATCTACATTACAGGCGTCCTGTCAACTTACTGTCAGTGAATGAGGGACACACAGCTAACTGCCTGTATCTACATTACAGGCGTCCTGTCAACTTGCTGTCAGTGAATGAGGACACACAGCTAACTGCCTGTATCTACATTATAGGCATCCTGTCAACTTACTGTCAGTGAATGAGATTAACCTTTACCAGCCGTGTCCGCCAATAATGGCGGGCGGAAGTTCTTTCGCTGCAGCCGCGTCAGCAAAGGCCGGCTGACAGACAGACAGTACATACTGCCGTGCCCACCACTATTGGCAGACGGGAACATGAAAAAATTCCTGCACTTTCCTTGAAATGGTCTAAGGGAAGTGAACCCTGTATTAGTTTTGAGGGTGTCCTAGCGAGTTGTAGACCCTACTTTTAGTGCTCTATCGTGAACTTGGCTGACCCCAGCAGCTCTGAAAACAAAGCAACTGGCACTCGGCTTTCCCGCTAAGCGCGACTGGAATTACCTGCGCCAGAAATATGTCGGTCAGGTGAAGGGATGGTGTTGATTTCTCGCTCTGTGAAGTGCTTGAAATTATACTGCAAAGTTGATCTGATGATGAGGGCAGCAATAGAGGTATCGATAATTACAACAGAGAAGAGGAAGGTGAATTATTTGAAGATGCAGCCGAAAATAAGGATTCAACATCAACTGCAGCAGATGCTGCCACATCACACGTGGTCGCCGATGAGGCCAATTCAAAAGATTCAAACACAAATGCATTTGATCAAAAACACGGCCAATACAAACAGTCGTGATGTTGCTTAGCTGTTTACTTCTGATTCTGACAGAGTGTTGGAAAAGAATGGATTAGAACCAGCCGCCGTGGCGAAGTGGTTAGCGTCACGGACTCCCGGCTGGGAGGTCGTGGGTTCGAATCCCATCAGAAGTCATGTGGGTTTTTCTGCCCTGACCGGCTCCTACCCAGAGTTGAGTTTGCTGCGGGCTCAGTTGGGAAGACCGGGACCACACAGTCGAGTTTCATCCACTTAATGGATGCGTTTCTGAGAGTGTTGCTCAAATTTCCTGACCAACACTGCATGTGTCTGTATCTCTCGGGCCTGGTTGACGCCGGGATATATTATGAAAGGAAGCGTAGAGTACAGCCCTGTCATGTAGTCTCAGACTGAAATGGAAATCCGTAGCATCATCTTAATCATCCTCATTCTCATTGATCAGCATTAAAAAAAAAGTCTCAAATTCTGTGGCCCTTCATGCCTGCTCTCATGGTGACCTCAATTTCGATGTCTCTCTCCACGTCTGTGGCCTTGGTTTGGTTCCGTCCGGGTCACCGGTATCGGCGAGTCCATGGGGGCTGTCGTTGGACGGACGTGGTGGCGCCCTCCGGAGGGGGAGCTCACTCATGCCGGCTCCGTGACTAATCAATTATTGTCGTCAGTAGGGGGCTTAGTAAGTGGTGTCCTGCGTATGTTAGATCAGAACAGGCGCCACTGAACACCACTGAAGTGACTCGGCAGCAGTGCAGTGTCTCCTCTGGTAGGCTGCCCCTTGACGACTTGACATTGACTGCTCCCTGTGGATTGCCAGTGCCGGGGCTGCAGCAGGGCTCACCGGGCTGTGGCTGTGGACGGGGTGTCGGAATGAGCGGCATGGGTGCACTACCTCTGAGGTGGCGCAGAGGTTGGGACAGCAAAAAAAAAAAAAAAAAAAAAAAAAAAAAAACCCCAAAAAGAATAGATTAGAATGTAAACAAAGAATTTTTTTCCCTACTGGTCAGCCATGTTTTTCGATGGACAGTTTCGTCTACACATTAAAAGTAAGTGATCTGAAATGACTAAATTCGATTTAGTTGGGTGTTTGTCCTTTTCTATGAGACCTAACACAACACTGTCAGCTGTTGTCTAGCTACCGTAGAAATGAATGAAAAAGTGGCGAACTATGCGCGTCGGCAGGGACTGAGCGCGTGCACACTCGTCTGGGAGCCGGGAGTCGTGCCAAGTGCACCGCCCTTGGCTAGATAGTATTACGAAACAAAGTGTCTACATACACATTATGGGCTCCTGCCCCCTCAAAGGCAGTGAATAGGGCTCAGTTAAAAAAAAAAAAAAAAAAAAGTGCTTGAATGGAAAGCCAGGTGTGTACACGATCCACAACTGCCGCCGATCTGAAAAGTTTCCAAAGTTCCCAGTGAACGTTGAAACAAAGCAATCATTATTTCAAGAAAAGGGACATACAAAGAGATTCAACAAAGACTCACTGCAGGTTTTTTCGGTTCTGTAAGTAGAGAACATTGACCACCAGCAGAATGATGATGACGACTTGAAGGACCAGAACAGCTGTAGTCAGTGCAACTGAACCACTTTGTCCCTCACCTGCAAAACACAAGTTTGAAATCTGTCAAACACTTAGTGTAGTGTAGTGTTTGCGTCCTACTTGTAGCCATTGTAGTTTACACTGATGCTTGCAGTAGTTGTGTCCTATTTTCAGTCACTACACAATAACACTGAAGTTTGTGTCCTACTTTCAGCTACTACTGACCGTTTCAGTTTCATCAAGGCGTCACTGCATACAGACTTGTCCATATAAGCCACACCACATCTACAAAGTTCTGAGACCACTCTGCGCGTTATTCAAAGCCGACGGGCAAATGGATTAATGACTGTGATGAGAGTCATGTTTTGAATGACGTTAAAACATGGCACTGTTGAGTCCTATTTTCAGCGGATATAAAATGACATTAAAGCACAACTGCCCTTTTAGCAACTATAAAATCACATTAAAGTGTGCAGTGCATGTGTCCTGCTTTCACTCTCTGTACCTGACATCAAAGTGTGCAGTATTTGTGTCCTACTTTCATCCTCTGTACCTGACATTAAAGCCTGCAGCATTTGTGTCCTACTTTCATCCTCTGTAGCTGACATTAAAGCCTGCAGTATTCGTGTCCTACTTTCATCCTCTGTAGCTGACATTAAAGCCTGCAGTATTTGTGTCCTACTTTCACCCTCTGTATCTGACATTAAAGTCTGCAGTATTTGTGACCTTTTAGCAACTATAAAATGACATTTGAGTGTGCAGTGCATGCATCCTATTTTCACCCTCTGTAGCCGACATCAAAGTGTGCAGTGTATGTGTCTACTTTCACCCTCTGTAGCCGACATCAAAGTGTGCAGTATATGTGTCTACTTTCACCTCTATAGCCGACATCAAAGTGTGCAGTGTATGTGTCTACTTTCATCCTCTGTAGCCGACATTAATGTGTACAGTGTATGTGTCTACTTTCATCCTCTGTAGCTGACATTAAAGTGTACAGTGTATGTGTCTACTTTCACTCTCTGTAGCTGACATTAAAGTGTACAGCGTATGTCTACTTTCACTCTCTGTAGCTGACATGAAAATGTCCAGTCTATGTGTCTACTTTCACCCTCTGTAGCCGACATTAAAGTGTACAGTGTATGTCTACTTTCACTCTCTGTAGCTGACATTAAAGTGTACAGTGTATGTCTACTTTCACTCTCTGTAGCTGACATTAAAGTGTACAGTGTATGTCTACTTTCACCCTCTGTAGCTGATATTAAAGTGTACAGTGTTTGTGTCTACTTTCACCCTCTGTAGCTGACATTAAAGTGTACAGTGTATATGTCTACTTTCACCCTCTGTAGCCGACATTACCCCTCTGCTTGCCGCATGACTTTGTGCTACATGACTGTGAATACCATGCCAAGAGAGGTAACTCCGCAACACATACACACTTGCCACAGAGACACCTCAATAAAAAAAAAATTGTTTTTAACTCAGCTATTCTATAAAAGTAATGAAAAAAATTCAAAGACATCATTCTATCCAAAACCATCATTTTTTGCCATATATAGTGAACTGGTACACAATGGAAAAAAAAAACAAAAAAAAAAAACGAACAGATTAACTCTACTTCAGTGTTCTCGGTGCTAAAACAATTTCCCCTAAATTCACTGTCCCCACAGAATGTCATGGATTAGGAGCACACAGAGCGATTTCCAAGTCTAAGCAAAGGACTGAAACCTTCAGGAACAAAGGAAAGTCATTCTGTATGGTCTGCACACTAAATAATCAACTTTTGTTGTGAAGGGAAAAAAAAAAAAAAAAAAAACTTCAACAATTCTGTTAAACTGAAGGCATCACATACAAGAAGATTTGTCTTCTAACTACTGAGGGGGGAAAGTAACAAGATCACTGAATAATGGACTTTAGATTGTGATGGAATTCAGCAAAAATGTGCTTTTGCACAAGTGCACTGAGCAATTGCTGCCCCCTCCCCCTTCCCCGACACACACACAAACAGCAGTGGTGATGATGTACCTCTTGTCCGTCTCCTCTTTGCTTTTTGGTAATTAGGCAGTTTTTATTTTAGGCCAGAGTTTATGTTCTTCCTTTTCTGCTTGCTTGTGCAGCAAATAAGTTTGTTTCTCGTGAAAAGTTTTGCCCAAATTCCTCTGAAATCAAAAGGCTAAAGGTGACGCTCCCACAGGCAAATCATGGGACACTCCCACTGACTGACCCAGTTTCCTGGCTGTCAAAACAAGCAAAACTTTTAGGGAGCTTCACTTCTTGTAGCCAACCACTCTAGTCAACAATTAAAGAATTTCTAGCAAGTTTTGTTTTTCGAATGTTCTTTTTTGTGGGGGGGGGGGGGGGGGGGGGGGGGGGGGGGGGCTGGGCCCAGCAGCAATGGGCTATTTGACGTCGTCATTATCATCGCCCAAATCATTATCAATTCCGGCCTCAAAATCAGTCACCAGTCGATCTCTATTTTTAACTAGGTCAAGATCGACGTCCAGATCATCTCGCTTAAAATCTTCTTCATAAGTGTAGCCCACAAATACGCTCTCTTCATCAATATCACATCAGAAAATGAATTCTACAAGTTGCATAGTTACTCAATCCACCATTTTCCCAGAAAATCTTCGCGAAAAAAAGCTGAACTTTGAAAATTCACAGCAGCGAAACTACTCCACTGAAACTCTTGAAACGAAAAAAACAAATGGCATCCAGAAACTTCCGTACTGGAAGACTCTTCTGTCACACATTGCATTCTGGGATATGCGATGGTGAAAGCGAAAGTCGTTGACCTAGTATTCAGCTGTCGACCTCAGTTGATCCCATATTCAGACAGAGGAAATTTTGCAGTCGATCCGGTAGGCAGTGGGTTAAAGTGTCCAGAGTACGTGTCTACTTTCACCCTCTGTAGCTGACATCAAGGCGTGCAGTGTATGTGTCTACTTTCACCCTCTGTAGCTGACATCAAAGCATGCAGTGTATACTTTCACCCTCTGTAGCTGACATTAAGGTGTGCAGTGTATGTGTCTACTTTCACCCTCTAAAGCTGACATTAATGTGTGCAGTGTATGTGTCTACTTTCACCCTCTAAAGCTGACATTAACGTGTGCAGTGTATGTGTCTACTTTCACCCTCTGTAGCTGACATCAAGGTGCGCAATGTTTGTGTCTACTTTCACCCTCTGTAGCTGACATTAACGTGTGCAGTGTATGTGTCTACTTTTATCCTCTGTAGCTGACATTAACGTGTGCAGTGTATATGTCTACTTTCACTCTCTGTAGCTGACATTAAAGTGTGTGGTGTATGTGTCCTACTTTCACCCTCTGTAGCTGACATTTACGTGTGCAGTGTATGCGTCTACTTTCACCCTCTGTAGCTGACATTAACGTGTGCAGTGTATGTGTCCTACTTTGCACACCCTCTGTAGCTGACATTAACGTGTGCAGTGTTTGTGTCTACTTTCACTCTCTGTAGCTAACATCAAAGTGTGCAGTGTTATGTGTCTACTTTCACTCTCTATAGCTGACATTAAAGTGTGCAGTGTATGTGTCTACTTTCACCCTCTGTAGCCGACATTAACGTGTGCAGTGTATGTGTCTACTTTCACCCTCTGTAGCTGACATTAACGTGTGCAGTGTATGTGCCTACTTTCATCCTCTGTAGCTGACATTAACGTGTGCAGTGTTTGTGTACTTTCACCCTCTGTAGCTGACATCAAAGTGTGCAGTGTATGTGTCTACTTTCACTCTCTGTAGCTGACATTAACTCTCTAGACAAGCGGGCGCCCGCTAGGGCCCAACCGGAAAATCACACAGCCAAAAGGCTGAGCGCCTGCCAGCGCCCGGTAAAACACGTGGCAATGATGGGCGCCGCCATGTTTCTTGTAGAAAAGGATGTCTCGCGAGAACGTGATTTCCTTCTTCCTGTAGCCATTTTCTACCGTCTGCAAAAAACAGCAAGTCGATGTGTGCCGTGGTTCTCGAGTTACGAATTTAAAAAGTTTTGTGGTTGAAATGCTGTTTTTCACCATTGTTAACCTTGATTTCTGCCGTTCTATAATGAGATTTAGTGATGGAGATTCTGTGATTTGTAGAATTTACGGCATAAGACTTAGTGAAAGTGCTGGGTAATGAAGCTTAGAGTGACCTAGATTTCAACTGGGATGAGGTTCCAGGTATGATGAACAACGATTCGGAAGAAAGTTCTGAAGAAGAAGATTCCCCCCCCCCCCCCGCCCCCCCTCGAGTGACATTCTTCAAACTTACGATATTCAACATAAACTTACGTATAATTTTTAAACATATATATTAGTAGGAACCTTTCCTCTCTTAAATTATTTTTCTAATTGGGTAACCATGTTCAAATTACGGAGTTACCTATCTTGCCGATGGTTTTCGGTGTAACTAAGCTCAGATAAGTGCATACTGAAGAGGGTTAAAGTGTGCAGTGTTTGTGTCTACTTTCACTCTCTGTAGCTGACATTAAAGTGTGCAGTGTATGTGTCCTACTTTCACTCTCTGTAGCTGACATTAAAGTGTGCAGTGTATGTGTCTACTTTCACCCTCTGTGGCTGACTTTAATCCTCTTCGGTATGCACTTACCTGTGCTTACTTTGGCCAAAAACCTACGGCATGAGAACTAACTTTGTGATCTGAACATGGTTACCCAATTGAAAAATTGATTTAAAATAAAGGAAAGAAAATAATGAAATGAAAATAATTTCAAAAATTCCTATGAATATATATGTAGCTATATGACAAGTCTGAAGAATGTCACATGAGCCATTTACTTGGGAAAAAAAAAAAAATCATCTTCTTCAGAACTTTCTTCTGAATCGTTGTTAATCATATATCTCGAACCTCATCCCAGTCGAAATCTAGGTCACTCTAAGCTTCATTACCCAACACTTTTCACAAAGTCTTATGTTGTAAATCCTACAAATCACAGAATCTTCATCACTAAATCCCATGATAGAACGGTAGAAATCAAGGTTAGCCATGGTGGTGAAAAACAGCATTTCAACCACAAAACTTAAAAAATTCAAAACTCGAGAATTACGGCACGTATCGACTGGTGTTTTTTTGCAAACGGAAGTGAATCGCTGAAGGAAAAAAAGAGAGTCACTTTCTCGTGAAACTTCCTTTTTGTACAAGAAACATGGCGGCGCCCATTGTTGCCACGTGTTTTACCGGGTGCTGGTGGGCGCGATGAGAAGAAGAGGGTTAAAGCATGTTGTGTTTGTGTCTACTTTCATCCTGTGCTGTCCATCTGTACTTACAGCGAGGGGCTTCCCTGATCAGAGGATCCTGGCCAGGTGTACTGCCGTTTGCAGCAATGGAAGAAACCACAGGTGTGGGCACGACAGCGGAGCCTTTATCTGTAACTAAGATGTCATCCATCAGTTTCTTGCCATCACAGATGGGATAGGGATGAAACACACCACAGTATGCTATAACTCTCCAGTTTTGCTATTTCAAAATGGGGATTCTATTCACACACACACATGCGCACACATACACAAGATACACACACGCCCGCACTGTGACACCCACACACAGTCTCTCTCTCTCACACATCCATAGACACAAAAACATATTCTCTCTCTACCTCCCTTTCCCTCCCTCCCTCACAACACACACACACAACTTGCTCACACACACACACACACAAACACACACACAAACACACACACACACACACACACACACACACACACACACAAGTACACAGTCCACTGTACAACACAGTCAACCAGGCAGTGCACTGATTACCATTGTCACTGGAGCGGCGGATGTGACAGGGATTGAAATACTTGTGGTCACCAAGAGGGTACAGCTGACACTTGTAGGCCCCACTGTCCATCAGCCTGGACACAGACACTTTGGCCACCACCTGGTCAGTCAGCTGACCCTCCAGACTGAAGCCATCGCTGGACTCACACTCTGGCTTGTCTGCCTCCTTTGCAGGCCAGTGGCAGTTCAGCACGGTATCTGGAGGACACCCAAGGTGTTGGTGAAGGGTGGGGGAGATTGAAGTATGAAGTCCTTGTAGTGTATAACTCTGAACATACAACATGTCATCTGTACAGGACTGGTGAACAGACAGGGAGAGTCATGACCTGGTAGTCCATGGCTCTGAACATACAACACATAATCTGTACAGGACCGGTGAACAGACAGGGAGAGTCATGACCTGGTAGTCCATGGCTCTGAACATACAACACATAGTCTGTACAGGACCGTGAACAGACAGGGAGAGTCATGACCTGGTAGTCCATGGCTCTGAACATACAACATATAGTCTGTACAGGACCGGTGAACAGACAGGGAGAGTCATGACCTGGTAGTCCATGGCTCTGAACATACAACACATAATCTGTACAGGACTGGTGAACAGACAGGGAGAGTCATGTCCAAGTAGTCTGCAGCTCTTAAGACACAACACACCACCTCATCTGTGAAGAACACTCATAGTCATCATGAATGGAGGGGGAGGCTCATGGTTGGCCCAAACCTGAATAAGAAGTTCTTCCCCCAGTTATCATTCCATTCGGCAGCCATAGCAATGTGTGGTGTTCGATACCAGCTGCTGACTGCAAGAAACTCCAAACATGGCAGCACTGCTCTGCTGGAATGTTAACATTTCAAATATGTCTAAAGGTAGTCTGAATGAAGTTTGATTTGTCTAGGATATGTGTGTACTTGAGTGTAAACATGAATTTGCTTGAGAACCTAGCAGACACACAAATTGTTTTACTGGATGTAAATTGCCTCTCTCTCTCTCTCTCTCATTCTCCCCACCCCCCTTTCTGTCTCCCCCCCCCCCCCCCCCCCCACCTCCCCACTGCTTATTTCAGCTGTTTCCTTTCCTTTTCATTCACCTGCAGTGTCTGGAGTGGGGGAAGTGCTTGACGATGATGCCCTGACGTGTGTCACTGACATCGACTGGGAGGTTACACTTCAAGACAGCCTCGCCCTCGTCCAGCTTCACCTCAGTGCCGATACACTCAGCCCCGGCCAGGGAAGACGTCGCCACAGTGAGGGCCATCATGATCCACACAGCTGCTGCTGACCCTGTCAACACACGTCATCCACTGCTGTCAGCTGGATGGACCACTTCGGTCAGGACTTCAGCAATTTCATGTTGTACAGCTGAGAACCTTTTGTGAGAATGTTTAGTTGTCTGCGGGATGAAGGCGGGAGGGTGATGACCGACTCACTGGGTGAAAGTTCTGGACTCATTGCACCTTTTCATTTCTGGAAATGGCCCTGTACACATGTGGACTGGATACTGTGCTCACATTAGTACACGTGCACTGGGTACTGTGCTCACATTAGTACATGTGCATTGGATACTGTGCTCACATTAGTACATGTGCACTGGATACTGTGCCCACATTAGTACATGTGGAACTGTAAAACAGCATCAGTTTTGTTGCTGTTCTTTCCTACTCACACAATCCCCCCCCCCCCCCCCCCCCCCCCCCCCCCCCCCACCCCCAGCATGACCAACCACACACATTTTTTTTTTTTCTTCTTAGTTAATGACTAACAAAATACTGAAAAAAAAATGGTAATTTCATTCTGAGAATTAATTTTGCAGAAAAAAAAAATCAGTAATTGTTGGCAGTAATGACACTGTTTTTTTTTTTTTTTTTAATGTCCAGGTCATTATCAGGGATATCAGGTGTGGTCTTACTCTTCCAGGTGAAACTGTTCATAAAGACAACCATGTCAAAACTGACCATGCAGGTCAGTTTAGAGTTGTAGGAATCAGTCCGTTTCACTCTTCCTGGTCAGACTGGTCACAAAGATCACCGCATCAAAACTGACCCGACAATCAAGTCACGGGTGATCAGTCACAGGGATTGAAACTCAGCAATGAAAATCATTAGGAAAATGGGAATCAGTAATCAGTAAAAAAAAAAAAAATTTGGTGGAGAGTTTTAATCATTGTTAAGACTTGGCGTTGGATGGGTGTGTGTGTGTGTGTGATGAGGGGGGTGGTGGGGGGGGGGGGGGGGGAGGGGGGATGGGAAAGGAGGGGAGGCACTGGTTTCATGAGCATCCCCCAGTCTCCTCCCCCAGCTGAAATTTTTAAAAAGTTTTAATGCTGAATATCATTCCACACTACTTGAGATGACAATGGAGTATCACCAGACGGCACAAATTTGTACCATTTTCAACAACAACAACAACAACAACAACAACAACAACAGTCTGGTGCAGGATACAGGGGTGGAGGTGAAGGTGTGCCCCGTCCCTCTCCCCCAAAAACATTTAAGCACTTAACAACCTCGACTTCCTTTCTAAACTTCTACCCGAACCCTTCCCCTCTCCCCCCAAACATTTTAAGCACTCTGCAACCTTCATTTCTTTCTGTATTCCTACTGCACCCCCCTTCTCCTTACTACTTGATCTGTTCCTGACTACAAAGACAAAGATTTGAATCACACCCACCACACACACCCACACAGAGAGAGAGAGAGAGAGAGAGAGAGAGAGAGAGAGAGAGAGAGAGAGAGAGATGGAGTTACCGACAGCAACAGAACGAAAGACTGATAGCAAAGAACAGAGCGAGAGGCGGAGGCAAAGGCCGAGACAGAAGCATCAGCTGCAATGACACCAACCATGAAGGGATTACACCGTGCAACTCCTCACTCTGGGAGTCAGCTCACTGCACTTTACAACAGCATTTTTAAAACTAGAACCAAATAAGATTAACTGGAACATCATACAAACACCACACATTTGCTCACTTCACAGAGAACACTAAAAACAACACTGAGAATCAATCAAAAGTAAAAACACACAAAAGTAAAACAGCATGATCTTAAAGGATACATCACCAAAGATTACATGACACTGATAAGCTCTTACATGACACTGATAAGCTCTATCAGAAATGCTATGTCAATACAATAACAAACTGATAATGCAATATAACATACAACCTCTAGCATACTTACAAGTCCTGAACACGTTGCAAGCGTACTCAGCTGCGGACGTTCTTCTCTGTGTCTCTGACATGCTGGTCCTTGGCTGATCAGCAAAGTCACAGTCGTCTTTACGGTGTGCTGTGGGCCGCTCTCTTCCCATCCATGAAGCAACTGACAATTCAGTCAGTAGTAAAATGCAATTTTGTCGAACACAGTACAAGTATGGAACTGTTTCTGATCTGACTGTATGGTGAATGAATTGTACGAGACTGTGGCTAAATACCTGTTTAAACCAACATTGCTGTTCAACACTTTCCATCCCTTCTGTGCACTGTGTATTTTTCTTCACTGGAATCATCTCATTTTAGCCTCAAACATGTTGTTAAGGTAAAAAGAAAAGTTTGTTTCCTATTACTTTAAACATTCCGTTTGTATCCTATATCATACAGCATATTTGACAATTGTAATTGTGCAAGTGTGCGTGCGTGCATGTGAGCGTGCATGCACGTGTGTGTGCATGCGTGCCTGAGTGTGTGCCTGTGTGTGTGTGTGTGTGCGTGTGTGTGTGTGTGTGTGTAAGTGTAAAGGTAAAAGAAATGGTTTTTAGAGGATTTATGACAGGGAGACTTTTTGTGAAATTTCTTATGTGACTTGTTTTCAAATTACCAACATTATTATCATACAATATCTTGATTCTGAACACACTGTGATTTCCTTCAGTATTGGGTATCTCGAGGCTTTGTGTTTTTTCAATGTGCATGTCTTTTATAATTCCTATTTTTACCATTTGCTCTTTTTTCAAATTGTAAAGCGCTATTGAGCATTTTATAGAATCTGCGCATATAAATAAACATTATAATCATCATCATCATCATCATTATTATTATTATAATTATCAATTGGCCAGTTTGTTATGACTCATTTCATCTTTTTGAAAAGGACGTAATATATTTTACACCTGGGCATACTCAAGTGTCTAGTCGATAATCATTCTTTGTGATCTTTGCCTTCTGTATCTACCAAATTTGTTATTGCTTTACAACCGTAAAAGCTAAAAAAATTTATATAAGACCATTTCATTTTTATTCCAATTGTTCATAAGAAATGAACTGGTCACTTCCAAGCAACAAGTATAATTCACAATATACTTTTTCGTTTATATCCATACTTTCCCCCCAAACATGCTGTTTCCCAACCTATATTCTGCGATTGTGAAACGCTGCTTACACAAGGTGTTAAAAAGGATTCTTACGAAGTTGAAGTTGTTAAAAAATATTCCATATAGGCATTTCACATCTTTCTGTTAAACTCATTTGATTTAGAAAAAAAGGTACAAAACATTTCTGTTCCATAGTTTGAAATAACGTTTTGGACGTGGTAAAGTGAATGCCGTGATAGTTGTCCATTTCTGATGTGTTGTCCAAATGTTTCGCACCCAAGCTGATTTTAATCAAAAGCAAACGTCTTCAGTTCTGGTTGTCCACAACCACTGTTTGTGACAGTTTTATATAAAAATATATTCTTTTCCTCTTTTCTGTCTGTCTTGTTGTTCAAATCATAGGCCCTGACAGTGACTATGCAACAGGTAAGAGAACAGTGTGATGGTTTAGGTAATGACGCCTATGACTGAAAAAAAAAAAACTATGAAAGAAATCATTTCGAAATATGTCAGTACAACAAATCAATGCTATTTGTTCTACACATTATTTTCACTTCTTTGAATCGGTAAAATTTTGAAGAGAAGAATCATTCGGTACCAAGATTTAAAATGAGCAACAATAACTACAAATGAGCAAATGACTGGTAGTTAAAATGATGTTTAAATCCCAGGCAAGTGCAAGGGTTATTGGAAGGCTGCAGCAATCCATTAGTTTCCTCTTCCTGGTCAAACTGATCATAAAGATCACCACAAGCGGGAAGGAAGTAAAAGCAGCATAACAATCTTAAACGGTACATCACAAAGATGGCATAACATTCACAGGCTTAAACAGAAAGTTCACAACGGTGTTCCAATAAAACAACAAACTGAACATGTATTAAAAAGACAGAACTTCCAATATACTTACAAATCATGGGGATGAATGGGCGGTCTCCCCAAGCTGAAGATTCAGTTCTTCTCCTCGTCTCTGACCGGTGCTGATCAGCGGTGTCATTGTTGATGTCATCAGCTGCTGGGGACAGGGTTCCCCCCAGGCGCAGAAGTCCTGCAGATCTCGGTGCAGGTGGCTTTCTTGATGCAGGGCGTGGCCCCGTCCAGCTGTCTCCAGCTCTGCCAGATTCTGGTTCCTCTTCCCATTCTTCTTGGTCTTGGTCGGAACATTTAGTTCTCCTTGTCTCTGACCCGCGCTGATCAGCCCTTTTCAAGGTCGATATCGTGATGTGCTGGGTGCGGCGTTCGCTCCCTGGAGAAAAGGTTCACACATCTCTCAAACGAAGCGCAGAGCGTGGCCCTGTCCAGGTGTCTCCAGTTTTGACAGATTCTGGTTCCTCTTTCCGCTCTTCTTCATCTTGGTCAGGTCTTTCCATCCTTACAGACATTTTCATTTCCAATTCTACTTGTTCTTAGCCGCCCCCACCCTCCTCCTTTTTTTTTTTTTTTTCTGAAACAGAAGGAAGTGGAAGGAAAATAAAATCTAGACTGATTTTTTTTTACTTTCAACATTTTACAGGTCATTTTACACGAGTCACTGTTGATAAATCCATTTCACATTTGCTCTGTAACAGAAAGGAAGTGGAGGGAAAATAAAATCGCTTGGTTTGAATTTGACTAAGACACGCTCATTTCAAATTACGATGAAGCGCGGGTGAGGGAAGCAGGTTGGGGGAGGGAGATCCGTGAACCACATTTCAAAAGCCAGTGCCCCCCCCCCCCTTCTTTTTCACCCTCCCCCCATTTTCAAACTTCCCTCCATTCAAACTAAGCTAGTTCAACTGTTAAAACCCCTCCCGCTCCCCCCCCCCCCCCCCCCCCCCCTCCTTTTCCCTTCCACTTTTTGTGCTGCGGCCTATTTTTCAATCCTCTGCACACTGCACAAGTGTGTGTGTGTGTGTGTGTGTGTGTGTGTGTGTGTGTGTGTGTGTGTGTGTGTGTGTGTGTGTGTGTGCGTGCATGCGTGCGTGCATGCTCACACATGCATCTGTGTGTGCGTGTGCCTGTGAGTGTGAGTATGAGTGTGCATGTGCGTGTGTGTGTGTGTGCATGTGCATACATGTGAGTGTGCATGCGTGCGTACGTATGTGTGTATACAATGTGTGTTTGACATGCATTTTATTATGATCTTGCCTTCTCTTACTAAAACAGTAGGGCCTGTGCAAACGTAAGGGAAATAACTCTTGTAAGACTCTATTTATACAATTGCCAAAGTTGTCCTTCCAAGAACTCAACTGCTTACTAACAGATTACCAATGATCATGACAAAAGGAAAATGGAATGATCCCATCTGGTTTTAAAAGATGTAAACATTAAGGTGGGTCATCATAATAGTGAACAATCCAATTGCAGTAAACATTTCAATGTATTTGCTTGATTATTAACATTATTTATTTATTCTCTGTATATATACCTTTTACGTCCTTATCTCATGTTATTATCAACATAATTTGTTTTTTTCTGTGTGTTTGTTTCTTTAAATAAAGTTTGAGAGCAATTCTATGACTTTTTCTAATACTCAGCAGCTGTTTTTTTTTTTTTTTTTTTTTTAAGATAACTTTTAATACTGCGGCATATATATGCATATACGTTTCTGTTTTCTCATTTATTGTACATAATGTTTCTGGAGAGAGAGAGAGAGAAAGAGAGAGAGAGAGAGAGGAAGTATGGAGAATGAAACACTAATAGATTGTAATAATAATGGTTCTCAGAATCACAGAGAGAGAGCGGGGTCAAATTAAATCAGATCATATTGCTTACAGCTCAGCCAACAATGAGGGCAATATCAGGGCCGTCACCTCCTCAGTCAATTCTCTATTAGTATTTCACACACACAGACTCTCTCTCTCTCTCTCTCTCTCTTTCATTTAAACTGATTACCTAAAAAGGGCGATCAGGTATGAAGACAAGAAAGAGAGAGACAAATGACTTAGTGCCAAAAGATGGGTTTAAACAATGGACAACAGGTAGGGAAAATAAAGCTGCTCTTTTGCTAAGATTATTATCTTTTCTGATACTATCATCCCATGTCAATGAAAATTATCCAAGAGAAAAAAAAGACTTACTAAGACTGTTTTACAAAGAAGATTACTTGAATACTGAAGAAAGCAAAATGTTGTACACAAGAAACTCTCTCACTGCTGTTACTTTCCAAACACAGCTCAAGTAAAAGTTAATATATTTCTCAGGTTCTCTCTAATCTTCTTGTCCTTTTAGACAGCTTTCATATCTGAATAGATTAGGCTTACAAAATGTGTGTGATGTACTGTCTTATTTATGACATCTTCCTGAAGTATATTTCATACTTTCTCATCAAACCACATTTTCGTCTTTCTTTCTTTCTTTTTTTTTTTTTTTTTTTTTTTTTTCAAACTTTCATCCAATTAGTAACTGTGTGCATATCAATATTTGGTCACTCAAATTCACTTGACGATTACAAAACAAATAACTTGTGCAAAGAGAATCAAACATAAAAATGACAACTACCTTTTGCACACTTTAATAGCTCACTAAATTGTTAATGAATAAGATCAACTATACTAAATACTAGCAACAATACTATAAGTATAACGCACATAAACGTAACAAGATAGAAGTTTCTGTTGTTGTTGTTATTAAACATATAATGTCTTAGATCTATGGTTTCCAATAAATAGTGTCAAAAAATTAGACAAGTCTTTGACACTAAATGACAAGAACGCATACATCAGACATTTGGCCACATTGATGCAATTATCACTATACAGGCTGATGAAAATGTCTAAGTTCATAGATTCATGGTGGGAAAAAGTGTCATACTTAAGATGACAAAAAAAATTATTACAGCACATCTTACAAAACATTCCTAAGAACAAAGCAGTGAACTTTGGATGGAAATTGGGTCTTTGGGTTACTTTAGGTCCTGGTGGGGTACAAGGGCAATACCTTGGACGGGGGCTCTGTCCCCATAGGCTGAACACAATTTCAGGGCTCCGTCCCCATAGGCTGAATATAATATCAGGGCTCTGCCCCCATAGGCTGAATACAATATCACTATCATCAGGTATTTCAGGTGCACTCAAGGCCTCTCCCAGAAGATAGTCTTTTCATGAAATGTCCATTGTAAATCTGTCCATATTTAATCAAATGAGAAGCGAGGGGCGGGGGAGGTGGCAGCTGGGCACCTATGACCTACCAATCCCACACCTCCTCCCCCCCTCTCCAAATTACCTCTCCTTCTAGTACACATCGACACAGACACACTTGAAGCAATTCGCAGCATGCACAATCAGTTTGAGTCTCTCCTTATTCTTCACCAAACGAAGCTCGGTTTCTTTCGTTCCGTTCATGAAAGCTCCAATAAAATCAGAAGTTTGGGCCGGCTAAACAAGGCCTTTGTCCCATCATTTTCTGTGGTTGGTGTCAGATACAACCTGTGCAGTTTGTCAGGTACAACATGAGCAGTTTGTCAGGTACAACTTGTGCAGTTTGTCAGATTCAACTTGAGCAGTTTGTCAAGTACAACTTGAGCAGTCTGTCAGGTACAACTTGAGCAGTTTGTCAGGTAAACTTGCGCAGTTTGTCAGGTACAACTTGAGCAGTTTGTCAGGTACAACATGAGCAGTCTGTCAGGTACAACTTGAGCAGTTTGTCAGACCTGTACAACTTCTGCAGTTTGTCAGGTACAACTTGAGCAGTTTGTCAGGTGCAACTTGAACAGTTTTGTCAGGTACAACTTGAGCAGTCTGTCTGGTACAACTTAAGCAGTCTGTCAATACAACTTGAGCAGTTTGTCAGGTACAACTTGAGCAGTCTGTCAAATTCAACTTGTGCAGTTTGTCCAGCTATGCGTTGATTTGCTTAGAAAGGCACTTAACCAGCGGGGCGGAAGGGAGGGAAATAATTTCGTGCCACCACCCCCACCTCCCCTAATTTATCCAGGTGAGGAAGGGGGTGAGGGGAGGATTTGAGGGTGGGTAGGGCGCCGCCACAACCAAGATGTAGTCTAAGCACATGAGCTCCTGACAGTGACAACACCAAAACGCAAACGTTTCACCGTGCGGCTGGGAAGAACGAGCCAGTACACACTCCGCCATACTCCATTGCTTGCCTATCTACACAGCCCTCCAGTCGATGTGGGGCAGGGGTAGGCTTAAAGTTAAACCTGAACATGATTAATTTTTATCAGTTGACACGACATGACTGAAGTGGACACGTAACAAAACTTCACAAATGGAACTGACACGGCATGTTAACGTTCACCCCACTGTCAGCTGACCACCACAACATTTGAAAAATCCACAATGACTTTGTAGTGGGGCGCTTACCGGTTATTGACAACAATACGGCGGCAAGTTGTACAAAATGTCCTGCAGCCTCATCCTGAAAGTAAGCCTGGGCCCTGCACTACTAGATGACGTCACACTAGCTCCGAATCATTGGTCCTTGTGTATTCAAATCAGCTCACGTGGTTCACTAGCAACCTTATTTCTGGAAAAAGATCTGCTTCCCAGAAGAAAATCACTCAGAGCGCGCGCGTGCGCGTGCGCGCGTGTGTATGTGTGTGTGTGTGTGTGTGTGTGTGTGTGTGATGTCATTCAGATGTTTTGTTTGGATTATTTTCGTTTTCTCGTTAATTAATTAATTAATTTTTTTAAATGTCAGTACAACACTAAGTTAATCTGACAGTAAATGGTTTCAGTCAGTGTGTGTGTGTGTGTGTGTGTGTGTGTGTGTGTGTGTGTGTGTGTGTTTGATGGTGTTCTGAGAGAGAGAGAGAGAGAGAGAGAGAGAGAGAGAGAGAGAGAGAGAGAGAGAGAGAGAGAGAGAGAGAGATTTTTAAAATTTTTTTAGTACAGTTAAGATGTAATTTGTTTTTATGATTACAATTTCTGATTTTTTATTATTTTACTTATAAATGTTACATGTTTCTCTGTTTATTTTCCTTTATGATTTTTTTATGTCGTTCAGATATTATTTTGTATCATTTTCATTTCTCATTAATTTCTCAAGGGTTTTTTTTAATGTCAGTACAACACAATGTTAATCTGACAGTAAAATGTTTTTCAGAGAGAGAGAGAGAGAGAGAGAGAGAGAGAGAGAGAGAGAGAGAGAGAGAGAGAGAGACGGACGGGAGGGGCTCTGCAATGAAAAACAACAACAACAACAACAACAACAACAACAACAACAACAACAACGACAACAACAACAATGTTTGCCTTTAGATGAAAACGTGAAGAAAACGCTTTTGATGAAAGAACATCGGATCTTTTTCTGAGGTACATGGACTTTAAAAACAAATATGAATTAAGATCAGATTTCATTCAATATGCAAGGTCAATAAGAGATGTGAACTAACACATTTGGAAGGCTGTCGCTAACTAAACTGAAAGTAATAAGGTTGAAACGACTGTATCATGGGAATATCTAATATGTAAAAAAAAAAAAAAAAGGGGGTAAAACTATAGCACGATGCCTTACGCTGGAATAAATGAAACATCAAAACTTACTCAAGATATTTGCTGGAATAAGATATTCAGAAGTCTGTCTATGAGAAATACAAGAAATAAAAAAGAAATGGCTGCATACATCATATTTATGTACAAATACTGTTCGGTGAAAAATGAGAACAAAAAATATATAATGACTCGTGCAGTTTCTGTCACAACGAAAAAGAGACTGATTGAGAATTTACTATGTTTTCCTGTGAGCAATCTGCATGTTTTGGGGCAACAGGTGCGAGAAACAGAATGGAAAATGTAAACATGCTGTGTCAATTCGTTTGTCTCTGCCATTTATGATTGTTTGGACATACTGAGAATTTCAGATTTGATGAAATAGTTGACTTCGTATTGCTTCTTGCATGCTCTTTTTTCTTTCATTTCATTTTATTTTCATTTACTTTTTTTTTTTTTCAATTAATGTAAATGTGGAAGGATTCGACATTGAACCAACTAAGGATGGGAAAGATGGCTGTCAGGACTGGCTTCAAGCACCACCCCTCTCTCTCTCTCTCTCTCTCTCTGACTGGGAACCTTCCTCCTTTTTCTTAGCGGGTCTTATCATGTATATACATGACATTATCAGGTACATCTTAGGATGGACATAGGCACATGATGGACTTTAAGATTCAAAACAGCTGCCACATCTGACTAGGTTTGCGCATCGAGTTGTGTGAAAGCAATGTATGAAAATGAAAAAACCCGCCTTACTTTGATGAATATGAATGGTCCAAAGGTTATGGATGAACAGCAGTTGTATTCACCTTTGATGTGTATATATGTGTTAATGTTTTAACCTTGCATGTGCTTCAGTTGTTATCAATAATCTCTTTTATTCTCCATTTATCATAATTATTACCCCCCCCCCCCTCTCTCTCTCTCTCTATCTCTCTCTCTCTCCTCCTCCTCCTCCTCTTCTTCATTTCATACGCCCTACTTTGCAATGTTAAAAGGATGAATCCGTGTTTGTGAATTAATGCATCTAAAATTTATATAATGACACTCTTGTGAAGGTGTGCTTCAGACAGAAAAAAACAGTGATGAAAAAAAAAGTCGTTTCCAAAAGGCTCTGATGTAACATAGTAAATCACATTCTGAACTAACTAAGTAGGCCTGGGCGAACAGTGATTCATTTAGACAAAGCATTTTTGTTAATACATAAGTCGCCCACATCTGGAAGATAGTGGATCAGACGTAGCAATCACTGGTGGTGGGTTCAGTGGGCACTTCGGCTCCCACTGGATTATGGCATTCTGGGAGTAAAATAGCTGATGTTCAGAATGAAACAGTGTGGTTATCGAATATGTAACCGTTATGTAAGCGAATTTTCTAAATTATTCCTTATGTAGGCAAACAATTCACTATATATTTAAATACTTTATTTCACACACACACACACACACACACACATATATATATATATATATATATATATATATATATATATATATATATATATGAGGAGAAACAATCAGGTTTCGAAATACCGGTATCTGACCAGGAGTTATATGTTAGACAATTTCTGCAGAAAGAAAAGTCTGCACGAAACTGATAACGTGCCATTTAAAATAGGAGGCCTATAACTTGCCCCTATCAACCCCACCTTGACCTATATATAACTTGCCCCTATCAACTCCACCTTGACCTATATAACTTGCCCCTATCAACTCCACCTTGACCTATATAACTTGCCCCTATTAACTCCACCTTGACCTATATAACTTGCCCCTATCAACTCCACCTTGACCTATATAAACTTGCCCCCTATCAACTCCACCTTGACCTATACTGGCTGAAACTTGCCCCATATCATCTCCACCTTGACCTACACTGGCTAAAACGTGCCTATATCAACTCCACCTTGACCTATACTGGCTAAAACTTGGCGATATCAACTCCACCTTGACCTATACTGGCTAAAACTTGGCGATATCAACTCCACCTTGACCTATACTGGTCAGCACGCGCTGAGCTCAGTGTTCATGGCGGATCAGGCTTTCTAGAACCCCTTCAGTATGAGGATAAATCAATGACGTTGCGTTTGCGTGCAGCAATTTGAATTAATTATCAGATTCATAAGGTAAGTAAAGATGTTTTGAATTACTGTCCAGAAGATTGTTTAACGTATAATTTAATTGTTTAATGTATAAGTATTTGGTGCACATTTAATTTGAACAGGAAATGTAATTTCACATCTGCATTATCCTGTCATCATGAAGTTTTTTTTTTGTTTTTACTCAATTAGTGTTCTCGTGGTTCATTGAAAATTTCATGTCATACTTTCTTGTTTTACCACAATTTGTTCCTTTAAAAATTTGCTTATGTCAATGTCTTTTAGACCACTAAAAATCTCGATTAAACCTTCTCTTAATCTTCTACTTTGTAAGGGGAGTAATTTAAGGCATTCAATTTTTTTTTTTTTTACACAATTCATTCCATTAATCCTTTCAACAGTCTAGTCACTCTCCTTTGAATCCTTTCAACAGCCACAGATGACCTTTTCTGGTAAGGAAGCCATACAACATTTATATATTCCACTCGATGTCTGATAACTTCTATCCCACACACTCCTTCCAAGTTCCAGTGAGGCTCTAAACCGAGGTTCCGTGTGTGAACGCACGCATAACATCTTGTGCACACATAAAATCCGATCACCAACTTTCGGAAGAGAAGGCCAGTTTGGCTGTTGGTATGGATGACACGTTACACATAGCATGCACCTTCCCCGAAGCTGGAGTATGGCTGCCTTGATGGCGGGGAAAAAAAAACGGTCATACTCACAAAACTTCACTTCCTTTGTTGGGTAGATGGGATTAATCCCTGCCTGTCTGTACAGGGAGTGTCCGCAGGAATATCAGCCTGCGTACGAAAAAAGGAAAGTTAAAAAAAAAAAAAAAAAAAGAGAGAGAGAGAGAGAGAGAGAAAAAAAAAAAAAAAAAAAAAAAAAAAAAAAAAGAGGCCCAGGGCCTATAAAAGTTGTCACCAACCACCTTCGTGTTCTGATGGCAATCTGTCTTCCAGTTGAACGTAAGAACGTCATCGACATTTTCTCTTTGAAATTACGTCATCTGACAAAGTATGACGTCACTTTGCACATTGCACCGTGCTAGATCTACATACTCTTTTTTTTTTTTTTTTTTTTTTTTTTCCAACCAAAGGTCGAGACACCAAAGAATACTACATGAAGTTTGGGGAAAAAAAAAAAAAAAAACCCTAACCCATTGTTTCACTGTGAAACGGTGAAAGTGTCGGTGGGTAAGGTTGGTAGATAGATCCATCCAACCAGCTGGCACTCAGCTAAACAGCAGAGCCTTCAACGCCAATTTGGCCCGGCTCTAGACAAGGAAGAAGAAGAAGCAGAAGACGAAGAAGATCCCAGATCTATCAGGCTGATAGATCTCGGAGTCAAGAGATCTTCAGATAAAAGGCTTTCCCAATGTCAGGAAGTCAAAAAGGCTGTTAGACTGTTAGATAATTTTTGAATTTTTTTTTTTTTTTCATCTGTTCTGAGACTTTCCAGAGGAACATTTTTTCAACAGACTGCGGGTGTGTTTTTGGTTGTGTTAAATCTTTAATCTGTTTTAATCTCCGTTTG
>JADBJO010011865.1:60000-61761 GCA_016801955.1 Conus betulinus
ATGCCATATCAGGATGCAATCTGTTTCTTAAATAGTTTTATAGTCGAATCAATTCTTAGTTGAATAATGCTTTATTCATCCACGTGGAAATTCGTAATGTTAAAACACAGGTGCAGTACAAATACTATGTTAGCAGGGTTCATTTTTTGGTCCGCGCCTGCGCCAATTGGCGCATCGTGTCTGAAAATGGCGCATTGAATTTTCGTATCGTGGGTCAATGGGCGCATCGATTTCTGAAGCAGTGCACCAACCTTCTTTCGATTTCACTGCCAAAGTTGCTCAGAACAACATCGTCTTCGCACGAAGCAGAGCCCGGTAAAACTTCAGCGGGGATTATTTCCCTTCTCGAAGGGAAATCACTCTTGCAGAGAGCTTGTTCTCAGAGTACAGCTACTTTCGCAACAATCTGCTTGAAGATCGTACAATACAATCGTTAGATTTCGAGCACTTTCCCGTAGAAATGCCGCCTAAGAAGAAGTTAAAACCCCTGAGAGGGCAAAAAACTTTGTTTCAGGCGTTCTCTCGTGGATCAGCTGAGGTTAGTACTGACTGTATTCCGTCTACATCGACCGCATTAGACCCACCACCCGATGCCACCGCATCAAAAACCCGCGGAGACTGCTGACGCTGAAAAAGAACAGCAGCGACACTTTCAGGTCGCGTGGCTGCATTCTTTCCCTGGTTAAGGTATGAGGATGGCGTCATGTTTTGCCAGGACTGTGGGGCATTAAAGTTTTCAAACACTTTGGCTCAAGGTACCAAGAATTTCCGCACAAGCACTCTGACAAGGCATGTTAGTGGAGGTGATCATCAGCGCGCTATTATTGCTCCAAAAAGAGAGAAAGCAGATGGCTACAGCATCGGAGAAAGCTCTGTCAAAAGAAGAAGAAGCAGTTGCCGTCGCGATGCAGACCGTATTTTTCCTTGTCAAAGAAAATCTTCCCCTCCATAATATCAGCCTCTGATCAAGTTTTTGAAGATGTTGAAAGTCCCAACATTGAACACTTGCAATGTGGAGAAAAGACTGACTATTCCAGTGCCACATCTGCCAATGGCTTCTTGAAAGTTTTGTCCGACATTATAGACGATAACATAACTATGAAAGTGAAAGAGTCGCCCATGGTCACTGTGTTCACAGACGAGAGCATGGATATAGTTGTCAACCATAAACTGGCCATCAGTGTTAGGATAGTGAATCCCAAGGTCATGGGACCCTGGACCACACACACCACACACACACACACACACACACACAACACACTGACACACACACACACACCACACACACACACACCCACACACACACACACACACACAACACAGAGTGAGAACACGAACACGCTGTTTTTTCCTTATTATTTATAGGATTTGTTTTAACAACTGATGAACCATTGAGCATGAAATGTGACCCATTTGTTTTTTTTTCCACTGGGCGGGCCAGTTGCCCCCATATGGCCATTTTGGCTTGGAGGAACCCTGTGTTAGGGCCTACGTAAAGCTAACGCACACGCACGCACGGCACAACCACACACACACAACAACAACACACGCACGCACCACGCACGCACGCCGCACACACACTCACGCCATCACTACGCACGCACACACAACACACACACACACACACATAACACGCACGCACGCACGCACGCACACCACACCACGCACCGCACTCCCGCCGTACTCACTCACGCACGCACACACAACACACACACACACACACACACACACACACACGCTCACCCACACACACACACCCGC
>JADBJO010011866.1:0-22500 GCA_016801955.1 Conus betulinus
TCCTCCTCTCCTCTCTCTGCTCTCTCTGCGCTGTCTCCATTTCAAAGCGACCTTTTTCTCTCTTATGTTGGATCATGCTCTCGATGGTTGTTCCCCATCTACGTACATTAATTCATCTCTTTTATTTTGTTTGGCTGAAGCAATGCTGTTTCTGTAAACATCACACACACACACACACACACAACACCCCCACACACACACCACACACACACACACCGACACCCACCACACACACACACACACACACACACACACACACACCCACACACACCCACACACGACGCACATGTTGTGAACTTAACGCCATGTATCACGTACACGTCAGGTAGACGTGAGCCGACATAGACAGCTGCACTCTGTACCCATTTTTCTTGGGTTCTTGTGTGACTCGTGTCCAGCTTGAACGTCAACAGGGGCTTGAAAGGTGTTGATACACACACACACCCCACCACACACACACACACACACATTTTTACGCACCAACGCCACGCACCACGCACGCACGCACGCACCACGCACGCACGCACCGCTCGCTCGTTCGCACCGTATGCACGCACGCAAACACGCACGCACGCATGATACATGACACACACCCACACACACACACACACACACACACACACCACACCAACCACACACACCCTTACACTCACACACACACACACACACACACACACACACCACACACACCCACACACACCCACACACACACAGGCACGCACATTCTTCAAACGCAGACTTTGTATTGACAAAACCCAGATCTCTCAAGTAAGAAAAATGTCATCGTTGCAGATTGAAAATCAGCAAATCAAGCAAAAATGAAAATTGAAATAGAAAAAAAGTTGAATTCATAATTTCATATACAAATGGGCTGATAGTTAAACAATAAATTGAAGTTTAGAAATTAGTGGATTAGTATACTACGAATATCAAATGAATTAGTACACAGAACAAACCTGAACAAAAACAGAACAACAATTTTGATTGACGCTTGCGATTATTCTGCATAATTCCTTGAACGAGCTTTGGTTTTGCCCCATCCCCTTCCCTCCCTCCAGTATTACCCCTCCCCTCCCAAATTTCGAAATAATGCATAAAAATTTGCTTGGATCATAAGATTGCACAGTAGTAAACACAAATGGGCACGTATCGTGAAATAATTATATGCAGAGAAACAGGTTTATAGATAAGATAGATACTAAATTAAAATTCCAGAAGAGAAATAAGAATGCCTTTTTTGGTTAAGTGTCTATAAATCCTATGAAGAAAATAGGGAAATGTTTGAAATTGAAAAAACCTGAAGAATTGATTTCGGAACCCATCTTTTGTAATTCCAGTATCCTGACAGCCAGAGAGTTCATCCATTTCATCAGAACTGGATTGAAACAAGGGGGTTTATCAAGTTGCTAATTTATTAGATGAAAATGAGGATTTCTGTCTCTTTTGACTACGTTTTGTGTCAAATATGATATTCAAGGCTAACTTTATTTGTTTATAGAGGGAATGGTTAATGCTTGTTAGAGCATATATTTAAAGTAGTGGATTAGCCATGCCAAAAAACTAATAATCTTTTAAATCATGACTCGAGTAAAGCTTTCAGGATAATACAGTCTATTCCAAAAGGTGCAAAGACTGATTTTATGATCTACTGGGGAAAAAACAACACATTGCCAAACTGTTGTGAAAAAGTGGGATAGAAGGATATATCGAAGCATACAATGGAACACCATTTTTCAAGAAAATTAGGAAGATAAAGGACATCAAATTAAAGTGGTTGCAGATAAGGATAGTGCACAGAATTCTAGGAACTAACAGTGTACTGTTCAACATGAACATAAATAGGAATGAAAAGTGCTCATTTTGCAACCCTAGAAAAAGAAAATATTCAACACATTTTTGTGGCATTGTCATTTTGTACACTCGTTCTGGAGGATTTCCAAACCCACTCTTGTTCAAAAATTTACTTGGCTCACTCATTTCGCTTTTAGCGAATATCTGGTTATTTTTGGATGTGAAAGAGATGTAAAAACTGACCATGTTTTAGGTTTGATTATTCTATTAGCAAACTGTATATTTGTAAGATGACAAGTGTAGTGCCAACCGTCCGTGTCTTTTGTGGATACCTCAAAAAAAACGATATGAAATTGAAAAAGTATATTTCAACAATTGAGTTGAATTATGAAAATTCCTGCTTTCTTGGGTAGCCTATGTCCCTTTTTTTGATTGAAGTATCTGCACAACCTAAGTTTATCTCAAGTTTGCACTACATTTAGCTGTCTGCATATCTTTGTTTGTCTTATCTTGTCTGTCTGTCTGTCTCTCTATCTCTCTTGCTACATGTGCTCACTAATCGTTCCGATGTTATCAATGCAGTGTGTTGGAAGAGTTTCCCTTGCTCTTTTTCCTTTCTCCCACTTCCACGCCTTCTCACCCCCCCCCCCCCCCCCCCCCCCCCCCCCACACACACCCCCCCACACACAACACACACACACACACACACACACACCTCCCATCCCATCCCATCCATCCCCCCCTCTATATCTTCATTCCTTCTCCTGCTATGGTTCATGTCCGTCTTGTCACGTCACCTCTCCTGGTGTGGCCTTAACTTCACCCGCTGATTACCAACTGACAGATTGATTGGCTGACTGGTTTACTGATTCACTCACTACCTGACAAACGAACAGACTAAGTAACTAACAATCGAACGAACGACCGAAACTTAACGAACAAACGAACGAACATAGCACCATGCTCATCTTACACTGCCTTCGTCGTGCGCACGCGCGCGCGCGCGCGCGCGCACACCCACACACACACACCACACACACCACACCACACACACACACACACACACACACACACTATAACAAACACACAAAGGACGCATCAGGGGAGGAAAAATGTGTTTATATGTAACTCAAGCTCTTTTTGGTTTCTTACTTCCCTTTGATGAGGTCCACATAGCCCAACGCATGTCGGACGAACGAACAAACGACACGAACGAAATCCATGCTCATTTCCCTTCGTGTATAAACAGGTGGAGGGGGGAGAAAGAAAGAAGAAGCGGGGGGGAAAACGCAGCAGGGGAGGTAAGTTTTTTTTATTTTTTTTGAAACTCAAGCTCTTGTCACTTTCTTACTTCCATATAGCACAACGCTCGTCGTCAGTTGAACACTTCGCATAAAAACTAAAGAGGGGGGGAGGGGGGGGGGGGGGGGGGGGGGGGGCAGGGAGGGGAGGGGAGAGCTGTATTTTCTTTGTTTTTTTAAAGGAAGACTTCATTGCGTATGAAAATTAAATTGTTGCGTGAGCGAGCGAACCGCACACACACACACACACTCACACGCGTATGATCTCATGCTGGCGATTTGGCCTAAGCTGGGGATGTGTGGTGTGTGTGTGTGTGTGTGTGTGGTGTGGTGTGTGTGTGGTGTGTGTGTGGTGTGTTGGTGTGTTGTGTGGCATGTGTGTGTGTGTGTTCGTTGTGTGTGGTTCTTGTGTGTGTGTGTGTGTGTGTGTGTGGAGCGCGCGCGTTTCGGTTCGTTCGTGAAGTGCGTCTCTCTCTCTCTCTCCCCCCTCATTGCACGCCTCGTCTCCTCCCTCATCTCGGCATCTAGTCCTCTCTCTCTCTCTCCTCTCTCTCTCTCTCTCCTCTCTCTGTCCTGTGTGTGCGTGAGATAGAGAGAGAAGCAGACAGACAGACAGATAGAAGACAGAACAAACTTATTTACGACGTTTGCTGAGGACATTTTGTTGATAATTGATTTGTCTGTTTTAAAATGTGTATCAAATCATTTTCTTTGCCCTCTGTTTAGTGTCTTCGATTTATAATTTCGATTTTTACTTTTATAACACTTTAGTATATTTGGTTTTCCATACTGTCATAGATGGACAAAAAAGGTGCTGAATCTTCAATCTCCGATTTTTGGCTGTTTCACCACAATTCCAGACAGTGGATGAAAAGATATGTTTTTGTGTTTTTGATTTTTGTTCTCGGGTCGAATCAACTTAAAAGAAAAAAAAAAAATTCCGCTGGACGAAAGGGACAAAATAATTACAAGACAAAACACGAGGCGTTTTTCGACCACTTTGGCCTTCTTCAGGCAGATGAACAACATTTAGGACAATGAAAAGGAAAAACGTACATTTCTTCTTCTGTGTACGCAGCTGCTGTACTCCTGCGGACACTCCCTCTATGGACAGGCAAGTATTAACCCCCATCTACCCCTACAAAGGGAGTGGAGTTTTGTGTGCATGACCGTTTTTTTTATCCCGCCATTAAGGCAGCATACTCCAGCTTCGGGGAAGGTGCATGCTATGTGTAACGTGTCATCCATACCAACGACCAAACTGATCTTCTCTTCCCGAAAGTTGGTGATAGGATTTGCGTGTGTGCAAGATGTTATGCGCGCGTTCACACGCGGAATCTCAGTTTATAGTCTCCCATGGTGCGCCCAATTTGAGGAGGGACAGGTGATTGCTCGTTCTTTGTTTTCATTGTCCTGAAGTTGTTTAGTTTTGCCTGAAGGACACCCAAAGAGGTCGAAAAGCGTCGTGTTTTGTCTTGTATTTGTTTGCTCTCTTGTCCGGCGGAATAGCATTTTTTTTTTTTTTGTTGTGTTTTTTGGTTTTAATTTCGCCCGCCGTCATCTCAGTTTAAAAACTGCATTTTTTTTTTTTCGAATGTTTGTGAAGCAAAAGGGGAGAAGTTTTGGGAGATAGATGGACTGTCCGACGGACAAAGAAGTGCAGATAGACACGGGTAAACAGAAAGATCAATACAAAGAGAGAGAGAGAGAGACAGAGACAGAGAGACAGACAGACAGATAGACGACAGAACAGACAACACAGGGACAGAGACAGAGGGAGAACAGACAGACAATAGAGAAGGGTCAGACATAGGTCTACATCATCATCCCTGAGAGAGAAAAGATAAGAGAGAGGGGGAGGGTGAGATAATAGTCCATACTAACCCTTTGGAGAGAGAGAGAGAGAGAGAGGCGATAGACGACAGACCGGCAGCAGACAGACAGAGAGAAGGGTGAGACATAGTCATATATACCCTGATAGAGAGAGAGAGACACACCCACCACACACCACACACACACACACACACACACACAACAGACAGACAAACAGACAGACAGAAGGGTGACACATGGTGAATATATACCCTGAGAGAAGGTGAGACATAGTCAATACATACCCTGAGAAAGAGAGAGAGAGAGAGAGAGAGAGAGAGAGAGAGGGAGGGAGGAAAGGGAGAGACAGACAGACAGACAGAGAAGAAGGTGGGACATAGTCACTATATACCCTGAGAGAGGAGAGAGAGAGAGAGAGATAGATGAGAGAGAGAGAGAGAGAGAGAGAGAGAGCGAGATAAGGTGAAAAGGGTGCAGAAATAGGGAATACGTACCATGACATAGAGATGAGCGAGAGAGAGGGAGAAGAGAGAGAGAGAGAGAGAGAGAGAGAGTACAGACATACAGACAGTACAGACAGACATACAAGAAAGACAGGACAGACACACATAAGTGGGGGCGTGAAAAGGGTAAAACATATGTCAATACGTACCCTGAAAGATAGAGAGAGGAGATAGAGAGAGAGATCAGAGAGAGAGAGAGAGATAGATATATAGAGATACAGACAGACATACAGAACAGACAGCAGACATAACTCACAACACCGTCGGGCTTCTTCTCTTATTCACAACATAGCGCGTTTGAAAGCCGTGATCACATACAAAGACAGTATGAAACACAGGACAGCGCCATGGGGGTTCGCTTCCAGTCCCAGTCATCGCTGCCAGTCTGACAGACCAAAAATCCGTCCGCTGCCTCCCACTGTCCGCTGGTTTGGATTTCCAGTCAGTGTCAGTCCCCTGTCCAATCGTCGCTGCACTCCGAAACACTTTTACTCTGCTCTCTCTCCATCTCGCTCTCTCCTCTCTCTCTCATCGTCCTCTCCTGACTCTCGATACTCTCTCTCTCTCTCTCCCTCTCTCCTCTCTCCTCTCTCGCTCTCTCCTCTCCTCTCTCTCTCTCTCCTCCTCTCCGCCTCCTCTCGCTCTCTCTCAGCTCCGCCAATGGTCATTTCAAGGTGACCCTACAATTTTCTTTTCTCCCTCCCCCCCCCCCGTCCAAGGTGCCATGTTGACCCACCCAATTTTCTTGTCCCATTCCCACTTCCGTCCCCCGGGCTCTCTTTTGATGTTATGTTGTAAACTGACATCGTTACATGATTGGTGCCGTTTAGGTGGACTATGTATGTGTACCACTTTAGAGTCAATTTCGGACTACTTTCAATGTGATTTTTCCATGATAGTGTCATGATAGTCTTTAGTACGAATGGTGTACTGTCTGTCTGTCCTTTCTGTCTGTCTGTCTGTCTCTCTCTTTCTCTCCCTCTGTCTCTTCTCTCTCTCCTCTCTCTCTCAACTCCTGTTTATTTTGGATGAAATAATTCTATGAGCATTCCTATGAACGTTGTGTTCATGTTCGCATTCATCAGTCCTCTTCTTCCCGTCTTCTTTATTTCTTGCTGCCTCTCTTCTCTGCCCTTCTGGCCCCCCTCCCGTTCCTCCCCCTCCGCCCCCCCCCCCCCACCACTGCCCTCTCGCTTGTGACCCCCCCCTCCATGCCCCCCCCCCTCTCCCTCCCAATCCCTCCCTCTCCCTCCCCCCCCCCCCCCCCTCTCTCTCTCTCTCCTCTCTCTCTCTCTCTTCTCTTTCACTAAAAAGGTAAGTTTCGGATGGAAATCCCCCACTTTTTTTCATTGCTATTTATGTTTTGGTCCATTCCTTCTTCTTTGTCTTTCTTTCTCCTCTCCTTCACCAACCCCCTCTCCCTCCCTCCCTCCCCCTCCCTCCCTCTCTCTCCTCTCCTCTCTCTCCCCTCTCTGTCTCTGTGTGTGTGTGTGTGTGTGGTGTGGTTGGTGTGTGTGTGTTGTTTGTGTGTGTGTGTGTGTGCGTGTGGGTGTGTGTGTGCAGGTGTCAGCCATCTTCCTCTGACTTCGTCTGAAACGTTCGCCTTACGTACGAGTAAATGCAACACTGATTGAGGAAGTGAGGTGTTGGTGGTGCTTAAGATTACCAACCGACATCAACAGCACAGCAACCCGACACAATAACTGATAATATAATAATAAATATTTCAAGCTGTCGTCGAACAGGAGAGAAGCGAAGAATTCGCAACTATGGAACTTTTCTTTCCAAAGTTGAATGTACTTACAATACCCTGGTCAGCTTCACTTTCAGTTTTCACCAAGAAGGTGTCACTGCGTGTAGACGAAGTCCATGTCTATCACACCACATTTGCTAAGTTTCGAAACCACACTGCACAAGATTCACAGCTGATGGATACAAGATTAATGACGAAGATGAGAGGATTTAAGGCGAGGGGCTCATGGATAATACTGTCCGAACATCGCCCGCCGCCACTAATCATCATTATGTGTGTGTGTGTGTGGGTGTGTGTGTGTGTGTGTGTGTGTGTGTGTGTGTGTGTGTGTGCGTGTGTGCGTGCGTGCGTTGCGTGAGTGCGTGGCGTGCGTGCGTGCGTGCGTGTGTGTGTGTGTGTGTGTGGTGTGTGTGTGTGTGTGTGTGTGGGCCCCTGTGTGCTCTGGGTCAGAACAAACGAAGTACCGACCACTCTTTATAACTGTCTGCTTATAGACAAATCAACCTGTTCTTCTTTCTGTGTTTTCCTGCCATACTAAATAGGGCAGTCTGGTGTTGTGGTTGAAGTCCGCCGTCTGCATGGCGTAGAGTGTTAAAGGTGGGACAGGACTGTGAGAATGTGGGCTGGCGTCTGTGGATCTGTGCGGCATGGTGTTTTGTGCGAGAGATCCTCAGTCTGAGAAGACGTGACAGGAGCTGACAATATTCTGTTCTCTGGAAGATGAAAAAGAGAAGCCACATAAACACCCACGAAAATGGCAATATTTCGGTTTATTTCAATCTTTTCAATCGTCAACCGTTCTGTTCTCTTTCTGAAGATGGGTGACCTGTTACGCTCTTTTCAAGTGGTAGATGCCACCCTCCCCTGGTTCAGTCTGCCCTTCATTAAAATCTTGTGAAATGGGAAAAATCAGATGACCACATGTGGAACGTGTCTTGAGCTTCATGCAAACAGCGCTCACCAAGAGAAGTACACATGGATACACAAACGAGTGCTTCAGGAATTCACACGTACGGTCAACACACACCAAAAAAAAACGCTATGTCACCAGAAGCTCCAGCCTCGACACTGTATACGGCAGGAGGCCACAGTTCATAGTCTGGCACAGCTGTGACATCAAAACCTTGGGAGAGGATTCACCAGATAGAGTGGATGGCTAGGAATGCACAGCAGACATATCGGAATAGGGAAAACCGTCCAGAGGTCAACACAGAGACAGTGGGCATTCGACAGATATTGTCATGTATTCAGGCTCATGAAACTAAATGATTCTGACTGAACTCGTCGTGCCGTGTGAACGCAGAATGAAGAAAGCTCATGTCTACGAGACTGAGAATTACGCCAGTATTGCCAGCAGTTTGAGGGAATCAGAGCTCTGAGCCAAAGTCGGAGCAAAGGGCTTTGTAGACCATCTTATGATCTCATAACACAACGGGGAGTTTCTGGTAAGAACAGGACCAAGAACCAACCCTAAAGGCCATGGCAGAGATGGCTGGTAAGACTTCCAGCTGGATTCGGTTCAAGAGAAACAAAAGTGAAGTTCATGAGGATTAATTTTTCTAACTTAGAGTAGTAGGTGTCCGAGAGTAGTGTGGATAAGACATCCGTTCCACGAGGCAAGGCCTTCAGACACCCATTCGTCATGAAGGAGAGCATGTTCGAATCCTGGCAGCTCTAAGAATATAATTCTGATAGTAGAAGGGCATCTATGATTTATGACCAGCCTGTTTAGAGTGTAAGCTGTCCAGGGCCGAAACAATTGTCTGATTTAGGGGGAGGAGGGGGAGGCAAGGGGGAGGGGGGGGGGGGGTTCTCTGAAGATTTTCTTCTGCCAAGCTCTTCATACAGTTGTACATGAACTCTTGCGGCCACGCTGATCTAGATTTGCGTCAAGTTCTTTATTCACCTTCAATGTATACACATGGCAGCGTGCGCGCCTGTATGTTGGCGTGTACAGATATGCTTGTTCAGGGCCTGTCAACGTGTTCAAACAGGGGTCAGCTTGGTGACAAAGACCGTGCTCCATATCGCCCAGCTGGCGAGGAAAATCGTGAAAAGTTCAAAGGTAAACAACTCACCCATGCGGTAGGACTGTGATGACCTTTAGCGCTCAAACAGGCAATGATAACCACCACCCTCATCCGCCCACCCACCCTCCGCCCACTCATCTTCCACTCACTGGGGATATCGTCCTGTGCATTGGCACGCGATTATAGTCCCTGTCTTGAACTTCCGGTCATTACTGTTGAGAGGTCATTGTACACCACGTTAAAAATGACAATTCGCAGCAGTGGCCAAATCAGGTGATGTCCATAATTATTATTATCCATCATCATGACAATGATGATGCCAGATATTTTGTTAACCACAGGTTTCAAACACTAAACCCAGGCATTTCCCAAGAACATCCTATAACTGATTCACATTCCAGCAATCATTAACGCAACTGTTCAAAAATCTGTCATGAAAAAACAATGACTTGCAATTCCTACCCATAGACACATTTAATCAACATGTCATCGTGCAATGATTATGCACACTGCTTCAGATGTGTTCTGAAATATGTCTAGAATGTGGTGATAAAATCTGAGCGTCTGAGAAAGGGGGGTAATTCGATCCATGCAGTTGGGCCATGGAAAAAGACCTTTCGTCCACTAAGGAGAGCAAAACTCATAAGACGGTGTTCGATTTGGAGTAATTCGGAAAGCTTAGGCGCAAACTTATTGGCAGCTTGGTGTTGCAATGACTGCAAGAAATATTCATTATAAACAAAGCTTGCTCTTATGTCTTAGATTGAAGATACAAACATATAATACCATGGTATTGCATACCAGCCTTTTTCTGGGATAGCATTCTCCTTAAAACAGAAAAGGCAGAGGAGTCAAATTACCACTCTCCGCAGTGACTGAGGAGAAACAATCAGGTCTCGAAAAACCGGTATGACCAGTATATATGTTCGTGCGACCACCAGGAGTTATATGTTTCGTGCGTTTCCTCCCCACTGGAGATTGTCTCCCCCTTGGAGACTATGAGTTTGCTGAAGGCTCATTTTGAGAAACATTTATCATTCCCCATTCACCCACTCAAGCCCATACTGTAAGTTAGGCAGAATCATCTACCACTGCAGATATGAATACTTATCTCCTCTATTATTTCTTCAATCTAAGACATAAGAAACAGACATATATATATATATATATATATATATATATATATATATATATATATATAAGCAGACACGACAAATAGGATTGTGTGGAAAGTTTATATTTGATCTTGTCAAAACACACACATAGTTGTAAGAGGTGTTGGATTCCTGTGTCGAGTCCATCCAGATAATACCTGGGATGGTTGGCAAAATCTTGTAGCATCAATCGACAAATCATGACAGAGCTGACCATGCAAACAGTCCCCTCCATCATTATAGTATCAGCTTTGCAAAGGCGACGAAGACGTCAAGAATGTGTGCGTATCAAACTTTTCACTGCTGTGTCTATATTCTGTCCGTCTTGTTCCGTCTCTTTTCCTCTTTCAAATCCACTAGTGCTTTTATGTCATTGTCATGGCATGCTTTAGTGTTCGTTGTGTGTCTGTCTGTCAGTCCGTCCGTGTGTGTGTGTCTCTATGTGTGTTGCTGCCTCTGTGTTTGTGCGGGAGGGGGGGGGGGGGGGGGGTGGGGGGTGGGCGTGAGGTGGGTGTGGGGATCGTGTCGTGTGTTGAAGTACGTACTCATATGCGTTTGGTTGGAGGGAACGCAGGCAGATGACTGCATCTGATTCCCCCCCCCCCCCCCCCCCCCTTTTCTTTGTGATAATGATGGTAGTAGTAGTAGTAGTAACAGTCATAATAGTAGTAGTAGTAGTAGTAGTAATAATGATAATAGTATTATCATTAGAAGTAGTAGTAGTCGTAGTAGTAATAATAATAGCATTATCAGTAGTAATAACAGAAATAGTTGTAGTAGTAGTAATAATAATAGTTTTTATCAGTAGTAGTAATAGAATTATCATCAGTAGTAACAGCAGCAGCAGTAGTAATAGTTATAGTAATAGTGTTGTCATTGTCGGCGTCGTCGTCGTCGTCTTCGTTATCATGATACTTTGCTTTTATGCTTATTCACTATGGAAACCACTGAGTTATCGTCATCATCATTATCATTGTTGTTGTTGTGGCTGTAATCATTGTCATCATTTTATATGGAAACCACTGAATTCTGTCATATCAGCAAAGCTACTTGTTACGCCTGTCTACTGGAATCGAGTCTCGTTTCCTGGCTGATGACTCTTTGCTTGCGGAACCCGACAATAGTTTCTCTGCCCATAAAATCTGACAGAAGCCTTCCACCACCAGTGCTATGATTACCATCACTGGAAATCGAATGCAGGCCATTCAGGTAAAACAGGTTAATGGAAAGAGCACATCAGATTTAAATCAGAAGAAAAAGCACGTAAAGAATAATCAATAGAGAAAGAATCTTTGAGCCTATGAACGAACGTCCAAAACAAGGCAAGAAAAATAAAAATGTACCCGACAACGTTAAGAAATTTTGTTAAGAATTAATCATTCATTGGTCAAACCAATTCTCCTTTTGAAAAAAAAATGGGCGCCGAGATCGAAAATCCAGAGATCAGTCGCAGATTGACAGTTGCATTAGTGTCGTGGATCTCACAGAAAAAAAAAAAAAAAAAAAAAAAAAAAAAAAAAAAAAAAAAACAGAAAAAAAGAAAAATCTCGATATGTCATTCAGCAGATATCTGATGGGGTAAATGTGCGTAAAGAATAATCAATGTGAAAGAGAATCTTTGAGTCTATGAACAAGCGTCCAAAAGAATACAAGGAAAGTGAAAACGTGTTTGACAACTTGAGTGGTCAGCTCTGCTGTTTTCACTATCCAAGCATTGTCGGTCACATTAGCGACTAACAAGTTGTGTGAATCAACCTTTTTATTGCAGTCGTCACTGCTTGACGAAAGTGTCATCAAAAATACGTAAGCAGTCGGTACACAAATACAGGTAAATCACTCACCTATCATTGTGATAATGACCATTAACGATAAGATTAATTTGTTGGATCAAGTTTCCTCTTCCACTTGAAAAATAACCCTCATGACTATCATAACCTCATATCCATCTCCCCAGCCTCCGAACCCCACCCACCTTACGTCTCTGTCTCTGTCTCTGTCTCTGTCTCTGTTTCTCTCTCTCTCCTCTCTCTCTCTCTCTCTCTCTCTCTCTCTCTTCTGTCTGTCTGTCTGTCTGTCTGTCTGTCTGTCGGTCTGTCTGTCTGTCTGTCGTTCTGTCTGCTCGTCCTGTCTGTCCGTCCGTCTGTCTGTCTGTCTGTCTGTCTGCCTGTCTCTTCTCTCTCTCTCACTCTCTCTCTCTCTCCTCACACTCTCTTCAGCTCATCTCACACACACCCTCCTCTCTCTCCGTCAACACCACTCACGTCAACACACTTCACACACACACACCCCCTCACGCCCGCACGCACGCCTCCTCAAACTCTCTCCCCACAACACCCACACACACACACCCACTCCTCATCACGCACTCACCACACACACCACACACACTCACCGCACGCACACACACACACACACACACACACCACACACACACACACACACACACACACACACACACACACACCCACACACACACACACCACACACACACAACACACACACACACAGCACGCACGCACCCACAAACGCACGCACACGCACGCACGCACACACACACACACACACACACACACACACACACCACACACACAGGGGGGCACCCGCAGCACGGCTCTGCGCACGCACGACACGCCGCACACACACACACACACACACACACCACACACCACACACACACACACACACACACTGTTACCATATATACACAGGCAGGTGGATGAGAGAGATAAAAGTGACAAAATCTCCATAGCGTGGGTATAGATCATAAACCTGTCTGAAATTACTGACGGAGGCAGTGTCATGAATGGTTCTGAATACAACGACATCGAACTCACAGTCATTCAGAAAGATTCCACGCGGTCCTTTGTAGAAATCGCCTGTTTACCATGGAAAACATGAAAATATCGTAGCACCATAATGAGCGAAGCAGGCTTACACAAATTAATGCGATCGTGAGATATTTTGTTTTTCAAAGAACGGTGTGAGCTTCCAAGTGTGTGTCATGGTGTTCCCCCCCCCCCCCCCTCCCCCCCCCCCCCCCCCCCCCCCCCCCCCCCATTGTTTTTCCGAGCCTATTTTTGCTGTTCAGTGAATGTCATATTAATTAAACAGATAATGTGAGACAGTTGTACTTCCACCAAACAACCTTAACTCCCCCCAAAAAAATGTTACACTGAAACGAGGTTAAAGCTTTTGATTATTTTTGTTTGGTTTTGGTTTTGGTTTTGTTTTGTTTGGTTTGGTTTGGTTTGGTTTTCTTCATGGGTCCTCCTCCAACCTCGAATTTTTTCTCACTTTTTTTCTTTTTTTTTTTTTTCTTTAGTTTTTTTTTTCTTCTTCTTGTCCTTTTTCTTTCTTTCTTTTTTTAACAAGTAATGGCTCCCATCCTCCCATTCTTCTTACATTTTCCCCCCAAAAGCGACTGACACTCAACATGCATTGTCTGTGTGATTTTTGTTTGTTTGTTTGTTTTTGGTTTGGTTTGGGTTTTTTTTACAGATGGACATTCGGTCGCTACTTTTAATGTTTTAACTTTCGACACAAAGCGTCTAGGTTTATTCATGTACTAATGTATGGTGCGCTGACACTTTCCTTCATAATCAAATGAAGTGCACACACGTGCCCCCCCCCCCCCCCCCCCCCCCCCCCCCCCCCCACCCCCACCTCCCTTCTCTCCCTTCTCCCCGCACACCACGTGTGATGCTCATTACGTGCCATGTAATTGTTCTGTGATGTGTTGAAGACACAAATGCCGCAGAGTTGATGAACGTTCTTCGGAGCAGGCATTACGAGTTAGTCACATGTCATGGAGTTACTGAAGTGAAAATCAGTTTGTTTATCGTCATTGACTATGTGTGCATGCGCCTTCTGTTTCTAAACAAATCTGAAATAAAATGTCAGCGAACCGCCCAGAGAAACGTGGACAAACGAGTCACAAGGCAACACAAAACGCGTTTCGACCTCTTAGGTCTTCCTCAGGTGAAACAAAAGACGAACAAAATAACGAAAATGCCTTCTGTTTCTGTTTGTTGATTGTTTGTGGTATAGCGATATCAAGTCGTGGATCATCACAGGCCTGTTGCGTCCCGTAATGTCGCCCCAACTTGGCACCTATCTTACATAGAAACTGGGATTCATTCATCTTTTTTTTACATGATTTTTAATCAACATAATTGGATTGTCTAACGTCTCTAAATCAGCGTTAACGTTGCGTTGGTTATGCCAGATTTTCATAGGCAATTTACACTCTGAGATAGTGCGGGCAAGGCAGCGTTAATGCGTGATGGAAAATCCAAGTATACTGAGATAAAATAGCGGCCGCTATCGGCCGATTTGAATACACATGGGGGTAATTTTTTTCGTCGTTCGGTTGTTGTCGGAGTAAATAAATACGAGAGAAAAGCGTTGTTTTCCATATACTGCAGTAATACTGACTGAGCTGAAAAATGAGTACAATGTGTCAAAATTATAGTACATACTATAAACTCATCATGATTAACGAACAGATGACAGCAATAAAGTATTACTTGACAATAGCACACAAAACATAATTTAAGAAAAAAACACTAGACAAGCACGGAATAACGAAAATACAAGTATCAAACATTCTACGACAAAAAAAGGAAACGATAACAATATCATCATCATCAACAACAACAACAATAACAACAACATTATTAACACATCTCTGTGGATGTACTCCCATTGACAAAAATGGCGTAATCAGGAATTTAGAAGACACCATATAGAGACACCCCTATAGCGTCTATCTGACTCTCTTTCTCCATCATTCTCTGTAATGATTTCCCCTTTTAAGCACTGCAGCATACAAACATGCAGCTGCATGTATCTACGCAGTGCAATACAAAGTTTTTATTCTTTATCTATCAAATTCTCTCTAAATAGACAGTGACTGTCTCTGCTGTAATTAAACCCTCTCTCTCTCTCTCTCTCTCTCTCTCTCTCTCTCTCTCTCTCTCTCTCTCTCTCTCTCTCTCTCTCTCTCTCTCTCTTTTCAAATACCCCTTTCGATCGAATTTGCGTGGAAATGCTGTAAGCTGGTCGAAGTACCAAGATTTGAAATGCGTCACTGATTAATGACAAAAAAAAAAAAAATTAATGTCTCCTCCACACTGCTTTTCCATTGAGTGGTTTGTTTTCTTTGCGTGTACAGGCCAGTGTGGCTCGTTAAAAACTTAGTTGTTCATTAATTAAACCAGTTTCACGTTTAAAAAAAAAAAAAAAAAAAAAAAAGGAAAGACGAAAAGGAAAATCCAGGGATTAGTCGCAGAAAGCTGCATTAGTGTTGTGGATCTCACAGAAAACAAACAAACAAAAACAAACAAACACAAATCCCGAAATGTCAGTCAGCAGAAATCTGATCAAAAACGAAAAAAAAAAAAGAGAAGAAAAGAGAGAGAGAGAGAGAGAGAGAGAGAGAGAGAGAGAGAGAGAGAGAGAAGAGAAAGAAGGAAGTTACAAAGAACAAACGAACAAACAAACGAAGATCTGAAACAAACGAACAAACCAAACACAGAAAAAACACAAGAGAAGACAGAATTAAGGAGGAAAAGAAAAGAAAGAAAACTAGACAGTGTTGTTGGTGATAATGAAGGTATGATATGACAAAACAGCAAGAAAATCAACAACAACCAACAGGCGAAAGGGATGAAGAAACGAAATAACAAACAAATACATAAATAAATGTTGGATCAATTGAGTGAGGAACTGATATACTATCTAAACTTACGTTCCGGAGAGCGAACATGAAGTACTCAAACAACCTATTAATAAAACTTTATGGTATGGGCTACGCCAGAAACTCGTTGACATTATCTCTGAACAAGCAGGATGTAGTAGAGGTCAAAGGTGAAAGCCTGGGGCGATGCCCTCGTATATCACGTGCTTAATGCTGCGCACTTCTGTCCTCTAATCTGACGGTGGAATGTGACTCTCTGTGCCCCAGGATTTTTGAACCTCTGTCTCAACCTAACGCCTGAAGATACATCATGTGTGCGTGCGTGCGCGCGCACACGTGTGTGTGTGTGTGTGTGTGTGTGTGTGTGTGTGTGTGTGTGTGTGTGTGTGTGTGTGTGTGTGTGTGTGTGTGTGTGTTCGGATCGCACAGATTCCCGCTGCCTGTTGAACAGCTTAGGAATGTGAACAGTTTCACAGAAACTGCCAGGAAATCAGAACAAATCCTTTGCCTTTTCTGATGGGTAGCTCTGGAATGCTTCAGACTAATGCTATGTGGAAATCTCTGACAAGGCATGCGCTCGTCTGGATTCCTTTGAACCCTGAAGAGATGACAGGAATCGGGCGCACAAACATCTGATTTAATGTCACTCCCTCTTTCTTCTTAAATTCTTTTGTCTCTTTGAAACAGATTTTAACAAGAATATCCCCGATTCTCACAATAGCAGTAGCAGCAGCAGCAGCAGTAATAGTAACTAAGCAGCAACAGCATCTGACAACAACAACAACAGTAGTAGTAGTAGTAGTAGTAGTAGTAGTAGTAGTAGTAGTAGCAGTAGTGATGATGATGATGATGATGATGATGATGATGATGATGATGATAACAACAATAACAACAACAACAACAAACGATCATCATCATCATCGTCATCATCATCATCATCATCATCATCATCATCATCATAACTATCATCATCGTCATCATCATCATCATCATCATCATCATCATCATCATCATCATCATCATCATCATCCTGATCTCAGACAAATTCAAATCTTTCCTAGGACTGGAGAGAGCTGGGGGGTGAAGAAGAGAGATCTACACCTGCAAATAAATCTGGCTTAGCGAGTACAGTCAGACGTCGGGGTCACCACCAGGGTCAACCCTTCCGAAGAGAGAAAAAAAAAAAACGCGTTTTGCCTCTTTGAAAATATTTTCTTCCCCTGCGAACAAGGAGATGAATGTCTGATGGCAGCAAAAAGGATGGAAATGGTCAAGAATTATGGATTATTTGGCTGCATGTGTCATTCGTTGGGCAGATGGATTTTTCAGTGAAATTTCCAGGAGATGACAGGAAAACGGGTAGAGAGAAGAACGAGAGAGAGTGCAGCATTGCTTTTGTTTTGCTAGGGTAGAAACAGTTTTAAAACAGCTTATAAGATAGGCGTGTGTGTGTGTGTGTGTGTGTGTGTGTGTGTGTGTGTGTGTGTGTGTGTGTGTGTGTGTGTGTGAATTTGTTTGAGAATAATCGATATTTCCTTTTGAGCTCATCTTCAGATATTGCAGTTCAGATGTGAGCGAACTCTCTCTCTCTCTCTGTCTGTCTGTCTGTCTGTCTGTCTGACTGTCTGTCTGTCTGTCGTCTGTCTGTCTGTTTGTCTGTCTGTGTCTGTCTGTCTGTCTCTCTCTCTCTCTCTCTCTCTCTCTCTCTCTCCAAAGATATATATATTTACCCTATGTTTAGTCAGATATTGACTATGCCTCTACACCATGGGATTTAGCTATAAATCATTTCCCAAATCACTGACTAGTATTTATACAAGAGCATTCAAAGTAACAAAGAACAATTTCGCAGTAGTAGTAGCCTACACTATGTTTGCAAGCAGCCAAGCAGCCTACCACTCAAGCCTAGAGTTTTATAGAGCAAAAGACTCCCTATGTAATGAAATACTGAACTGTAATGCCCAGTCCTGTTTGATACATTACTATGATGTTGACCTTTTATGATATTCTCATACAATTGGGCCTGATTTCCTTTTTACAACAATGACTCTAAGCAAATGAAGTCGTAGTTATTCTGAAGGCTGGCCATGGAATCATATTCGAGAAAACCTTAAGGAAAAAAAAAAACAGAGAGGAAAAAAAAAACAAAGAGGAAAAAGAAATGTTAATAAATTCAAGTCTTGTTTTATACTTTAAAAAAAAAAAAAATCTGCAAGATCTGACTCCGCTTTCTCCCAAGACATGCTGGTCAAAACTCAGTGTGATCAGTATGTTGCATTGTATCATCTTCTTTGTGTTCTGCTGCCCCCCCCTCCCCCCCCCCCCCCCCCCCCCCCCCCCACTCCGAAACCATCTCCTCCTCTCTTCCCCAGTTCCTCTCCCCCTCCTTCCCTCTTCATGCTTATCTGTTTGTCTCACTTTGTACGCAGTCGGTCTATTTGTTGTGTTATGTATACTTATAAAGTGAAATTTTTGTGTAATTTTTTTTTTTTTCATCTTGTCCCCGGAGAGCTGGGTGTAAGCCAGAGGTTATGCTTACTCCATCTTCAATTTGTGTGTGCGTGTTTGTGTATGTGTCAGTGTGTGTGTGTGTGTGTGTGTGTGTGTGTGTGTGTGTGTGTGTGTGTGTGTGTGTGTGTGTGTGTGTGTGTGTGTGTGTGTGTGTGTGTGTGTGTGTGTGTGTGTGTGTATGTTTGTGTGTTAGGGGGGGGGGTGAGTGGGTGGGTGGGTGTGCGTAGATGTGGGTGTGGATGTGTTCCTGCATTTACTTCTCTGACTCTTCGTGATTGTAAATGACGGAGAAGGCAACCACTCCCTCCTCCAGACACACTGAACGACCGGATCACAAGGGTCAACGACCAGCACACGACACTCCAACCTATCCCTCCTGCGTCACCGTTCTCTCTTTTCTCCCCCTCCCTCTGCTCGTCCTCTCTCTTCCCGCACTCTCTCTCTCTCTCTCTCTCTCTCTCTCTCTCTCTCTCTCTCTCTCTCCTCTCTCTCTCTCTCTCTCTCTTCTTCTTCTTTCTTCTTCTTCTTCTTCTTCTTCTTCTTCTTCTTCTGTCTAATTCCCCTCCCTCCCTCCCTCCCTCCTCTATGTGTGTGTGTGTGTGTGTGTGTGTGTGTGTGTGTGTGTGTGTGTGTGTGTGTGTGTGTGTGTGTGTGTGTGTGTGTGTGTGTGTGTGTGTGTGTGTGTGTGTGTGTGTGTGTGTGTGTTATCATGTTTTTGTCTGTCTGTCTATCTGTCTGTCTGTCTGTCTGTCTGTCTCTCTCTCTCTCTCTCTCTCTCTCTCTCTCACTCCAAATCTCTCTCCCTCTGCCTCTCTCCTCTCCCTACCCCTCCCCGTCTCTCTCTCTCTCTCTCTCTCTCTCTCTCTCTCTCTCTCTCTCTCTCTCTGTCTCTGTCTCTGTCTCTCTCCCCACCTCTCCTCATCACCCCCAACACTCCTATCTTTCTCTTTCCTTTCTCTCTTTCATTGGCTCTTCTTCTGTCCCTTCCTCCCTCTGTCACTTTTTCTCCATTCTCTTGCTCTCTCATCTTTTTTTCCACAACACCGCCATATTCCTTTTTTGTACTCCCAGTTCTTATAGAACAGGGAGTACTTTAGAATGGGAACGAAGAAATGCTGTCTGTGTGTCTGTGTGTCTGTGTGTGTCCGCGGTCAAAATGTGTTCCACTCGCTCCAGACAAAACTGCTGGGCCGATCTTTTTGAAAATTTGTAGGTATGTTCATTATGGGCCACGGATGATACCCGATGTTTTTAATTTACCGCTATAGCCGTTACTAACAGCTGTAACGGCCTGTAACGGTTTTTTCTTCTTTATGGAATATCTCAGAAAGTACTTGGCCGATCATTGTAAAAATGAGCAGGTACGTTCATTATGGGTCACGGATGATGCCCGATGTTTTTAGTTTACCTCGTATATCCGTTACTAACGGCTGTAACGGCCTGTAACGGTTTTTCTTCTTTATGGAATATCTCAAAACGTACTTGGCCGATCTTTCTGTAAGTTTGTAGGTATGTTCATTAATGGTCACGGATCATGCCCGATGTTTTAATTTATCTAGTTATATAGCCGTTGCTAACGGCTGTAACGGCCTGTAACGGTTTTTCTTCTTTATAGAATATCTCAGAAAGTACGCGGCCGATCTTTCTAAAAATTTGTAGGTATGTTCATTGTGGGTCACGAATAATGGGCATGTTTTTTTAGTTTACCGCCATAGCCGTTACTGACGGCTGTAACGCCCTGTAACGGTTTTTTCTTCTTTATGGCATATCTCAGAAAATACTTGGCCGATGTTTGTGAAAATTAGTAGGTATGTTCATTATGGGTCATGCATGATACCTGATGTTTTAGTTTGCCCCGTTATAGCCGTTCCTAACGCTGTAACGGCCTGTAACGGTTTTTTCTTCTTTATGGAATATCTCAGAAAGTACTTGGCCAATCTCTTTTCTGAAAAATTAGCAGGTATCTTCATTATGGGTTAAGAATAATGCCCGATGTTTTAGTTTACCGTTGTAGCCGTTACTAACGGCTGTAACGGCCTGTAACGGTTTTTCTTCTTCATGGAATATTTCAGAAAGTACTTGGCCGATCTTTGTGAAAATTATCAGGTATGTACATTATGCGTCACGGATGATGTCTGGTGGTTTAGTTTACCCATTATAGCCGTTACTAACGGCTGTAACGGCCTGTAACGGTTTTTTTTTTCTTCTTTATGGAATATCTCCGAAAGTACTTGGACGTTCTCTCTGAAAATTTGTATGTATGGTCATTATCGGTCACGGATAATTAGCGATGTTTTAGTTTACCGTTATAGCCGTTACTAACGGCTGTAATGGCCTGTAAACCGTCTTTCTTCTTTATGGAATATCTCAGAAAGCTTGGCCGATCTTTGTTAAAATTAGCAGGTATGTTCATTATGGGTCACGGATGATACCCGATGTTTAGTTTACCCCGTTATAGTCGTTACTAACGGCTGTAACGGCCTGTAACGGTTTTTCTTCTTCACAGAATATCTTGGAAAGTACTTGGCGATCTTTCTGAAAATTAGCAGGTATCTTCATTATGGGGTCACGGATGATGCCCGATGTTTTAGTTTAACGTTATAGCCGTTACTAACGGCTGTAACGGCCTGTAACGGTTTTTCTCCTTTATGGAATATCTCAGAAAGTACTTGGCGATCTTTGTGAAAATTAGCAGGTATGTTCATTATGGCTTACGGATGATGCCCGATGTTTTAGTTTACCGTTATAGCCGTTACTAACGGCTATGTCGACTCATAATGGTTTTTCTTCTTTATCGAATATCTCTGAAAGTACTTGGCCGAACTTTCTGAAAATTTGTAGTTATGTCCATTATGGGCGACAGATAATGCTCGACGTTTTAGTTTACCGTTGTAGGCCGTTACTGTCGGCTGTAACGGCCCATAATGGTTTTTTTCTTTTTTATGGAATGTCTCAGAAAGCACTTGGCCGATCTTCCTGAAAATTTGTAGGTATGTTCATTATGGGTCATGGATCATGCCCGACGTTTAATTTACCGTTATGGCCGTTACTAACGGCTATAACGACCATAACGGTTTTTGTTTTGTATGGAATATCTCAGAAAGTAAGTGGCCGATCTTTCTGAAAATTTGTAGGTATGTTCATTATGGGTCACAGAGATGCCCGATGTTTTAGTTTTACCGTTATAGCTGTTACTAACGGCCCATAATGGTTTTCTTCTTGATGGAAAATCTCAGAAAGTTCTCTGCCGATCTTTCTGAAAATTGTAAGTATGTTCATTGTTTATATGCTTTGCATCTTGTCTTTCTCTCGTTCCTTCCCACCCTCTGTCTGTCTGTCTGTCTGTCTGTCTGTCTGTCTGTCTGTCTCTCTCTCTCTCTCTCTCTCTCTCTCTCTCTCTCTCTCTCTCTTTCTCCTTTTTCCTCTCCCCCCTTCTCTCTCTACCCCCCTCTCTCTCTCTAACTCTCTCTCTCTCTCTCCTCCCTCTCTCTCTCTCTCTCTCTCTCCTTTCCTTCCTTTTGCTGTTTGGAGCCGGAAGCACACTTCGGCGTTACGGAACACAAGGTAAAACACAAATAAGCATACAGAAGAAGGTGCACAGGAACGCAAAGTGTGTGTGTGTGTGTGTGTGTGTGTGTGTGTGCGTGTGTGTGTGTGTGTGTGCGTGCGGGTGGGCGGGTGCGCGCGCGCGCGCGTGCGTACGTGCGTGCGCGTGCGCGCGCGCGTGCGCGTGTGCAAGCTCGCGCACATGTGTAAACTTGTGCATAAGTATGTGTGTTTGTAAGTATGTGTTTGTGTGCTTGTGCGCGCGCACACGTGCGTTTATGCTTGTGTATGTGTGTGCGGGCTCGTGCGTCCGTAAGTGCATACGCATATGAATAAAACATTCATGGAATGGCTGTTCAGAGGATGGTGATTTAGGACGT
>JADBJO010011866.1:27500-32500 GCA_016801955.1 Conus betulinus
CAGAATTCCAAGAGAGAGGGCCTGCCCCAAAGAAAGACAGACCATGGCCAAGATGTTGCAGGCTAGACAGTGAACCCCGCGTAACACTTTCAGCCTTTGAAGTCTCAGCCTGCTCCTCCAGCACCAGTCTGGGAATCGAAAAGCTTACACGTCTGCTGTGCGAGTCATGTCCCTTCGCTAGACTATCTTTTTTTTTTTTTTTTTTTGCATTTTTTTTTAATGTAACAGTTTCTAGCACCCATTGACTAGCCAGTACCGCATTTAAACGCTTGTAAATGTGCTGTTTTTTGAAATGATTCTTTCCTTTCTTCTTTCTTCTTCTTCTTCTTCTCCTTCTTCTTCTTCTTTCTCTTCTTCTTCTTGTTCTTTTGTTCTTCTTCTTCAAATTCTTCTTCTTCTTCTTCTTCTTTAAATTCTTCTTCTTCTTCTTCAAATTTCTTCTTCTTCTTCTTCAAATTCTCTTCTTCTTCAACAAGTCTTCTTCAAATTCTTCTTCAAATGCTTCTTCTTCTTCTTCAAATTAACAACTTCTTCAAATTCTTCTTCTCTTCTTCGACAACGACAACAACTAGTACAACAACAACAACAACACAACCACAACAACTTTTCACAAACTTGTGTTGTTCTTCTACTACTACGTACTACTACTTTACTACTACTTGTTACTTGTTGTTCTTCTTCTTTCTTCTGTTGTTCTTTTGTTCTTCTTCTTGTTCTTCTTCGTCGTTCTTTGTTGTTCTTCTTCTTCTTTCTTGTTCTTCTTCTTCTTCTTCTTCTTCTTCTTCTTCTTCTTCTTCTTCTTCTTCTTCTTCTTCTTTATGCGTTAGCTAGCGAAGAATAATTGCCGTTAAAACAGAAAAAACGAAGAGCAAAAAAGGGGACAAGAATAAAGAAAGAAAGAAAAGAAAAAAAAAGAAAGAAAGAAACACGAGTGTGCTAGGGTGCTACGATGATAAAGATGTTAATCTTGCAGTAATGTCCCTTTGATGCAGTGATGTGACCTTGGCACCAACTCTGGGTGTCAAAACATGTCTGCGCTGCTGTTTCTGCGCCGATGGAGGTAATTGGCAGCCTCACTGCAAGACTTGGGGAAGAGCTGACACAATCTATGATGTATTGTAGATATTGCGGCGTGTGTTAGGTTGTATTGTATCACTGTATTGTCACAGCAGAGTTCTCTGTTTCGGAATTCCAGATCCTCTTCCCAAAGACCGCACGTCGCCCAGCACTGCACCATTTGTAATTTTCAAATCAAAATCAAGTCACAGTCATTATCTCAAAAACTTTATTATTTCAAAAACGAAAAAAAAATTAAAACAGGCTGTAACAGTCAAAATACATGCAACAGGAGACAGTGCATGAAATAATCAATGGGCGAACAAATTCTCTACTACACAGCTAAATGACCTTGCACTATACTTACATTTCTTCTTGGTATTTGCTGAAGTGGATTTTCTTCCAGAGCGTTGCTGCCAGGGACCACTCCATTGTTGCCTGACCAATGCGTTGGGTTAAGACCAGTGCGTTGGTCAGTTGGCTGACATCTGCTAAAGTCTGGTCAGTCAGGTTGTTTTCCCGTTTTAAAATCTGGTCTATTATTTAGCATACCCACCACTTCAACACCAGTCGGCTATATCTTCCACCAACACACACACACACACACACACACACACACACACACACACACACACACACACACACATGCATACACACATATATACACACCACCACTGTGCCCCCCCCCCCCCCCCACCCCCCCCCCCCCCCCCCCCCCCCCCCCCCCCCCCCCCCCCCCCCCCCCCCCCCCCCCCCCCCCAGCCCCCCCCACTACCATTTAATTTTGCAGCCACTCTCCATTTTATTTTATTTATTATATTTATTTTTTTTATTAATGTTTTCTTTTTTTATTAATTAATTCATCAATTTATTTATTTTTTTTTTATTATGTATTCTTTTTTTTGTTTATTTTGGATTTTATTATTATTATTATTTATTGTTGTGTTGTTGTTACTTATTTTTGTTGTTGTTGTTGTTATTTTTATTTATGTTTATTTATTTATTTGTTTATTACTTATTTATCCATATTATTATTATTATTATTTTCTTATCATTCTTATTTATCTTATTTTATTAGCATTATCCCTAAACCCACATACAACTACCGACACATAATCACTTTCATCACCACCACTATCATTAAGGTCATTTTATTATTTTTTGATTGATTGTTATATTTTAATTTCTTCCCGTTAAGCACTATTATCAATCCACCTCTATTCACTACCATCACTAATACACATCACATCACCACCTTACAAAACAAGCTTCAAACCCCATTGTTTCACACACCCCTTCCCATCCCCTTTCTAATTCCATACCCCCATCACAAGATTCAATCCACCTTCGTTTCACACCATCACACCACCCCCCCCTTCTCACCCCCCCCCCCCCCCTATTTCCTCTTCCACGATTCCCTTCCGGGTGGCCTCGTTTTCGTCCGGCGGCCATTTTGAAAGCCATGGCGACCAAGAGGAGATAAGTGGATTCCACATTCTTCGTTCATTGTCCTAAATGTTGTTTGTTTTCGCCTGAAGAAGACCCTAGAGGTCGAACTGCATTGTGTCTTGTCCTGTGCTATGCTTTCTGTGTCCTTGGCGGTAACTAACCCCTCTCTTTTTCGAAATTTATTTCCTTTATGCTCTCAGTCACTCTGTTTTGAAACTCAACTATTATTTAGCTGTCAATTTGTGTGTTGTTGCGGCCTACAGCGTATTTTAGTGTACCGTGTATGGGATACTCCTCTCTCATTGACGTCCCCTTAATGAAATGACAATAAAATCTTGTTTGGGTGGTTTTACCAGCATTATGTGCTCTGCTGTATTCTCAATTCCATGCTTTTCTTATTGTGCTTGTTGTATGCTGTGTAAAACAATGGTATTGTATGCTGTGCTGTACCTACCCCCACATACAACTACCGACACATAATTCATTCATGTGGTGTACCACTACTGGGTATTAAGGTCATTTCCTATTTTTTTGCTGTTGATTGTTATATTTTAATTCTGTCCCCGTTTAAGCACTATTATCAATCCACCCTCTATTCACTACCATCACTAATACATGTACTACTCTACCAAACAAGCTGTGTGGTGTATTGTTTCACATACACTGTGTCCCCTGTGTCCTTCCCCCATCCCCCTCACTGTTCCTGTATGTATATTCTACCACGGTGTGCCTCGTTTTCGTCCGGCGGCCATTTACAACGCATGGCTGACCAAGAGGTGTATGGATAATGATTCCACACTCTGTCGTTCATTGTCCTAAATGTTGTTGTTTTTCGCCCGCCTGAAGAAGGAACTGTAGAGGTCGAACTGCATTGTGTCTTGTCCTGTGCTATGGCTTGTCTGTGTACACTTGGCGGTGTGTGGTGTATCTATATTTTTTCGAAATTTTGCTTGTGTATATGCTATATTTTCTGCTCTCAGTCACTCTGTTTTGAAACTCAACTATTATTTAGCTGTCAATCATGTGTGTGTTGCGGCCTACAGCGTGGCAAGAGTACACTGTGTACCGTGTATGGACTACTCCTCTATCACTGTGACGTGTGGTAATGAAATTGACAATAAAATCTTGTCACAATGGGTATGTTATACACTGTGTGACTTATGTGCTGTGTGCTGTATTCTCAATGCTGTATGTTGAATGCTTTCTATACGGTGTGTGCTTGTGGTGTATGCTGTGTGTGTAAAAATGGTGTGTGTTGCTGTATGGTGTATGCTGTGTGCTATACACTGTATATGTGGTGTGTGCTCTATGATGTATGCTGTGTGCTGTATGGTATATGCTATGCTGTACTGCTGTGTGGTATATATATGCTACTGTGTGCTGTGTGCTGTATAGTATATATGCTGTACACTGTGTATTGTGTGGTGTATGGTATATGCTATACACTGTGTACTGTGTGTGTATGGTGTATGCTATACACTGTGTGTACTGTGTGGTGTATTGTGTATGCTATACACTGTGTGCTGTGTGTGTGTGGTATATGCTATACACTGTGTGCTGTGTGGTGTATGGTATATGCTATACACTGTGTGCTGTGTGGTGTATGGTATATTATATACACTGTGTGCTGTGTGGTATATGCTATACACTGTGTGCTGTGTGGTATATGCTATACACTGTGTGCTGTGTGTGGTATATGCTGTGTGTATGGTATATGCTATACACTGTGTGCTGTGTGGTGTATGGTATATGCACTGTGTGCTGTGTATGGTATATGGTACACTGTGGTGTAGTGGTATGGTATATGCTATACACTGTGTGGTGTATGGTATATGCTATACACTGTGTGCTGTGTGGTGTATGGTATATGCTATACACTGTGTGCTGTGTGGTGTGTGGTATATGCTATACACTGTGTGCTGTGTGCTGTGTGGTATATGCTATACACTGTGTGCTGTGTGGTGTGTGGTATATGCTATACACTGTGTGCTGTGTGTGTGGTGGTATATGCTATACACTGTGTGCTGTGTGGTATATGGTATATGCTATACACTGTGTGCTGTGTGGTGTATGGTATATGCTATACACTGTGTGTGCTGTGTGGTGTATGTGTATATGCTATACACTGTGTGCTGTGTGTGGTATGCTATACACTGTGTGCTGTGTGGTGTGTATGTGTATGCTATACACTGTGTGCTGTGTGGTGTATGGTATATGCTATACACTGTGTGCTGTGTGGTGTGTGGTATATGCTATACACTGTGTGCTGTATGGTGTGTGGTATATGCTATACACTGCGTACTGTGTGCTGTGTGGTATATGCTATACACTGTGTGCTGTGTGGTATGTGGTATATGCTATACACTGTGTGCTGTATAGTGTGTGGGTATGTATATGCTATACACTGTGTGCTGTATGGTATATGCTATACACTGTGTGCTGTGTGGTGTATGGTATATGCTATACACTGTGTGCTGTGGTGTATATTGACACTG
>JADBJO010011866.1:37500-45000 GCA_016801955.1 Conus betulinus
TGCTCATTCTGTGGGGCTGTTTTGTATTTTTACCTTTGTTGAACCCCAGACCCCTCTTTTCCTTGTTGTATGCCGGTTGCACATCTGGCATTTTGACCTAGTAAATGTGATTTCAGTGATCCCCTATGGATGTTTTCTTTTTCATTTTTCTGATGCACAGTGGCTTGGTATACAATCCCGCGGTGTTATAGAGGCCTGGCCGCCCTTAAACGGGACACTGTCTTCTTTGGTTAGTACAATTGGGTACTTTTTCGCTCTGTCTCTCAGCCTCCCCTTGCCTGGTTGCCTTTTCAAGTTTGTGGATTTTTCTTCTCCCTTGACCAATTTTTCAATTAGATAATTTTTATGGTAGCTGCACTGAATATCTGCTCTATCCTTACTTCTCCTGTTCCTTTTGATGGGTTTTGTGGCTGCAACATACTTTTGGCCCCGAATACCTTTGTCGTCTTTGTGCAGGGGATACTGTCAGGAATACTATTCTCACATTCTACCCCCCCCTCCCTCTTCCCATAAGGCTAGTGCCTCCTCCCCCTCCCCCAAATTGCCATTCCTGGTCCCCCTCGTTTGGTTTTTTATTCCCCTCGTCCATCATACTGGGAGGGTACCTTTTTCTCTGCTATCATGTGTCTTCTCCCTTTTCCGCTTTTTGTTTTGTTCTTTCTGTTGGTCTCTGCGGCTTCTTGTCGTTTTTTTCCTGTGTCTTCCTGTACCCTACTTTGGCGTCGTTTGCACCCGCACAAAACTCCTCTGCCTGCCTGGTTCTTTTTGTTGCTGTTCTTGCGCTATGTCTTGAGTTGTGCATGTGACTACTCTTGGTTCATATGGGAGCAGTTGTGTCTGTGTTTAACACCCCACATCCGCCCTTTCAAATTCACACAATCATATTTGATAATCTTCTGGTTGTTATTGCCCCCTTGCGGTGTCGCGACTTACAGTGACGGGACAACAACCCACTATCACAATCCCCGCAACCAAACTTTTTAGTCTATAGGTCATGGTTGCCGTAGGTTGGTTCTTGCTCATTGAGTGTTTCCAACTAACGCTGCCCAGTCTTCTTCTCTTTGGTTTTTGCCATTTTTTTTCCACCACCACCCTTGCCACCTGGTTTTTGCCCATGTGTCTCACATTAGGTTCCCAGACCCTGGCTCTCTCCCTCACTATGTAGTTGTGAGGTACCACCCCACATGTGCCGCCCTAGTGCGCTCAGTCATGGTATGGGTATTCGTTCGACTGGTTTGATTGTTTTTTCAAGTATGGTTTTGGGCAACTCCACCCCCACCATGAGATTGGTTGTTTTTTTTATTTTTTCTCCTCACACCCTGTCCTTTTCTTGATGTAATTCCCCACCTTTTTCCTGTTCCAGTTCAATGGTTCTGGAGTGTCCTCCGGTCTCTTCTTGGCAGCGCGGCGAGGCCGTGGTTCTCTGAAGTCAAGACTGTTTCTGATTTCAGAGTGGTTTGGACATGTTGGATAGTTATGCACAGTACGATAACTCAGTTCGCATGTTCGGCACGTCAGTACGATCCCATGGGGTGACACAAATGTTGAAGTTCGGTCGTTTTCATTGATCATGGTTTATTTCTTGGTTGTAGAGTAAAGGTTTCTGTTGCGGGTTTCCATTTCTGACCCTGGTTATGTCCTGTGTGTTTATTATTAGGCAAATTTCAGAGCACTTTAGTGAGTAGCTCTTCTCTATGGATGGGTAGAGGATGGTAGAAGTCTACTATGTCGAATGTGATGAAATACTGTGTTCTTCTGTTTTGTTACGATTTTTGAAAACCATTGGATAACTCATATGTGTTCTTCCCAGACGCGTTGTATTCCGTGTTGGATTTTATGTTTTTATATGGGCTTTTCTAGGATTTTCTTACACTTATTTTGGTCCCCAGTTCAGATTTAGATGGGTTTATTAGTCTACATGTTGGGGGTTTTTGTGGAAAGTTGGGGTTTATGGTCTTTAAGAGGTTATGAAGGCTTCTTTTTATGTGTTTTTGTTGTTTTACCCTGGTCCACACTAGATCCCGAATGTGTGGTTTCTTTTTTCTTTTTCTTGTACGAGTTCTTTTTCTTTCTTTTTTTTTCGGATGTTGGTTGTGTATGGTTTTATCAGCTTTTTTGTAGTTTTTTCTGAATGTTTTTATCAAGAAGTTGTGTGAGTACTCGTTTGGTTCCATTTTGTATTATTATTACTGGTTTTGTCAGCCTTCACCGAATTTTTTTTTTTGTCATTTTGTACTTTGTTTGATTTTCATGTTTTTAATGATGTTTGGACAAAATCGTTGTTTGTTTTTTGAATTCTATGTTGGCATCATTCTTTTTAATTTTATCCTCGAAAGATTTCATTTCATCGAAAAAAAAAAAAAAAAAAGATTGGAAAAAATGTATGGTGGAGAGGATCGCCATGATTTTGAAAGTCATATGTGTTTTTGTCCCCTTTTTTTGCATTCGGGTTCAGGAAGAAAGGAAGAAAAAAACGGGCTAGGATTTCCATCTCATGTTTCGTACGAATTTTTCAGTTTGTTCTATTCCTAAACCTTTTTAAGTAGTTAAATTGCGGTGTGGGGAATGGGTATATTTTTTGTCTGATTGTCTAAAATTCAATTTTCCTCCTCCATTTGAAAATCATTAGGCCAAAGTGCTCCAACTCGAGGTATTATTATCAAGAATACCAGTACTAAAAACGCCTAATAATTTTCTTTTAAGGTGCCTCAACCCCTGGGGAGCAACATCTGTTTAAAAATAGGATGGTATAAAGGAAGTTTTAAAATCATCAACAGATCTGTTTCACAGCGCATGCGCTCTCCTCAGGATGGTGTTGGGGTCGCCTACTGCCGGTATTATATGGCAACATGATGTCACTGTTTGCACGTGCGGATTGGCTGCACACGTTGTTGTCGGTTGGATCTAGGGTTGGTTACAGTTCAGGTAGGCGTTTAAAACAAAACGATTAACTTGTGCCTGCAGTTGTTTAGCCTTCACTTTAGTATTAGGTTGCAAGTTATGGATGACATAGTAACCCACATTGTTCACAACAAGGTTGCAATTTTTGAAATGACTACCAACATGTAAATCTGAAAAACCACAATAAAATCTGAAACTGGGCAAAATAAGTAAGAAAATCCTAGAAAAAAGCCAAAAAAAACATAAAATCAAACACTGAATACAACCTCTGGAAGAAACATCTGAAATTTGCTAAAAATAAAACAACACACAGACATAAACAGGGTCAGAAAAATGGAAAATCATTCTCCACCCAAGGGAAAAAAAAACTTTACTCTACAGCAGAAATGAAAAACATGGATCAAGAAACGAAAAACGACAAAAAACTCAACATTTGATGTGACCATGGGATTCGTATGACGGGTGCCGAAAACATGCGAACTTTCTGGTCGGATGTTCATGCTATCCAACATCAAAAACAACTCGGGGGAAAGCAAGTCGGGACTATACAGAGACGACGGGCTCGCCGCGCCCGCGCTAAACAACAATCCAAGAACCATTGAACCATTCGAAAAAAAAAAAAAAAAGAAGAACTATGCAAAAAATTTCCAAAACCATAACTTAAAAATCACCATCGAAAGCAAACAAAAAGGGTAGTGAACTACTTAGACATAACACTTGACCTCAACAACTACATATATAAATATAAACATACAAGAAACCTAATGACACACCCATTTATGTAAACATCAATAGCAAACCCACCCCCACCATCTATACTAAAAACCATACCCAATGGCATAAACAAGAGATTATCTAATCTGTCACATAATGAAAGAGTATTCAAAACAATGCAGCAGCAGAATACCAAGAGGCATTGCAAAAAAAAAAGTGGTTACAGCTACAAACTACAATACAAAACCCAGATATAACAAACATGAACAAAAAACAAAAAAAAAAAAGGAAAAAGGAAAAGGAAAAATCACATGGTACAAACCCTCCATATGATGGACGAGTAAAAAAAAAAAAAAACGTAGGGGAAAGAATTTTTTTTTTCAAAATTCTTGACAGCATCCTTCCCAAAAAGAAAAACACAAATTGTCCAAAAAAATATTCAACAAGGAACACCATCAAACTATCATATTCATGCATGCCTAACCTTAAAATATATATTGATTCATCCAACAAAAATGAAAAAAGCAAACACAGCAAAAGAAGGGTGAAGAAAGGAAATCCAATCCTGCAATTGTACTAAAAAAGAAACAGTGTCCCTTAAGCAACAAAATGCCTCTCTATAACAACATTGTATACCAAGCCACTGTGACATCAGAAAAATGAAAAAAAAAACAATACATAGGGATCACTGAAAATCACTTCAAAAACCAGATATGCAAACCATAAACAGTCATTCAACAAAAGGAAAATACAAAAAAAAACCCAAACAGAACTGAGCAAATATATTGGAGAGACTTGACTTAAAGACAAAAAAATAAACTATAACATATCCTGGAAAATCATAAAAAAGGGACACCATACAATAAACATTTCAAAAAGATGCAACCTATGTTCAACAGAAAAATGGTTAATACTATGCAAACCATACTTAGCAACCTAAATACTAAAGTAGAAATAGTAAACACACTGCAGGCACAAAGGAAATCGTAAAAATAAAATCAAGATACCAGTTATATAAATTTAGCAAAAATAAATGCTATATTCCGATGTCTACCACTTGTGACAAAAGGCTCATCCTAGTGAACAATGTCTATACCTAGTGTACTGGGAGTCCCAACGGAATAAATTACAAACGTTTTAATTACATGCCAAAGAGAAGGAATAAAAAAATTCAACAAGATAAAGAAGCTTGAAATGCAATAGCCATAACTATTGTCTGTTTCAAAGCTTGTGGACGTTTGATTGAGAAGAATATGTTAGACGAGACGCCTACACAAGATCTGCAGTGGTAGATGATTCGGCTAACTACGAATGTGCTTGAGAGGGAAAAGAGGGAATATCAATGCGAGAGGAAGAACCTTCAGGAGAGTTATAGAGGAGAGGGAAGAGAGGACAATGGGAGAGGGTGACTGACATATAGAGCGGAGACGATGAGGGATAGATTTCGATGATGATGATTGGATGATGATGGGTTGATGTTAATGACTTGTGATCATTAATTATTTCCAATGGGCACAGATAGAGCAAACACAGGTTTTGATCTTCATGCTTTTTTTTCATCATTGGCCCATGCCCAATCTAAGCTGGGGACTAACTAAGCAGTAAAGAGCAGAGCTAAAACACTCAGACTACAAAAAATGTTTGAAACTAAACATCACATATCTTCACAAAGGCATTTTAATTTAAAAAAGTCGATGACCTTTGTTCATCCATGTAATGTTAACATTTACGGCGGTTAGATGTCTTTAAAAGGGAAACAAAGCGTTTGAACAACAAAACAGGAAAATAACAGAAATAGATTTTCCCAAAGAAGAAAGAAACCACAGAATTAGACAGACTGTGGTGATACTCTATCTGAAGATCAAGAGCGAGAAGAGAGGGAATTCAGCAGAAGATGAGATGAGGAGAATCCAGAGGGACGAGAGGAATGCGGGAGAGGAGAGGGGAGGAGGAGTTGAGGGAGGAGAGGAGAGTGAGGGAGCCCTCAACAGAAGCGGGCGAAGGGGTTTTCAGAGGAGGAGATGGAGGCAGGAGGGGGAGAGAGGTTCATCTTCAAAAGAGCGAGAGACGGGAAGAGGAGGAGGAAGACAACCAAGACAAGACCAGAATGATGGACAAAGACCAAGACTTGGACCAAAATTCTTTAATTTACGAGGGATAATAGGGTAAGCACTGGTAGGTACTTTTTTAGATCCAGTCCTCGCCCTGAGTAGGGTGGAAAGTCAACATAAAAATACTCTGCTTGCGGTTTTACAAAACTAAGCATGTCCCAAAAAAAAATGGTGTGGAATACCGTAGTATGTTTGTGGAACTGCAATACAATACGGGGATAGCAAATTTTAAACAGAAAAAAAAGGTGGTCAAATTACACTTCCGCGGGCGACAGAGAGACCAGAGTGAGTTTCGAAAAGAGCGGTGGGACTGGAGGAGAGCAGGAAGAGAGACGGCCGAGAGAGGAGACTGGGACCAAGAGAGAGAGAGAGGAGAGAGAGCGCTGGGTGGAGAGATGGGGAGGGAGCGAGGCGAGAGAGGATGAGGGGGGAGACGAGAGAGAGAGGAGCATGACCACTGAGAGAGAGTATCTTATCGAGAGAGAGACAGAGAAGAAACAGACCAGGAGGTAGGAGTTTATAAGGACAGATAGACGAGGAGAGAGAGAGAGACAGATGGAGAGGAGATGAGACAGGACAGACAGAGAGAGATGGAGAGAGATCGATTCCGAGGCACACGTTTTAGGGCGAGAGAGAGAGATGACAGGAGAAGACAGACACGAAGAGAGACACACACAGACAGACAGACTAGCAGGACACTATAGAGACAGACCAGAGAGACAGAGAGAAGACAAAGCCACAGCACGACAGGGAAGCCAGCACATACAGGACAGTGGAGGTAGGCAGCCCACCGAACAACAACACAGGCGAGAGAGCATATTAAGAAACTAGTTTGCACGAGAAAAGATCAGGATTGGACTAGACAGAGACAGTGGGAAAGGCAGACGGACAAACAGGCAGAAAGACAGAGCGAGAGACAGAGTAGACACATAGGTAGGATCGAGAGTGAGGCCAAAGAGAGAGACTGGGGTGGACTAGAGAGGGGAGATGACGATGGCCAGGCAGTGAGAGAGCGGAGGACTGGCGAGAGACAGAGAGAGAAGATTGATGATGATTCTAATACACAAGGATGTCAGATGGGACTAGGCCAAAAAGTCTACTGGTTTTCCAGTCTGGCTCGTGAAGAGAGAATGGTAAGTAGGGGGAGGAGAAAAAAGGGATGGTAGACAGAGTGGGGAGTGGGGATGAGCGATTTTTAACGGACGGAGTAGGTTTTATGTTTAGACGATTTATTCAAAGTATGGTTCACAGAAGACTTTGCGAATGGGCGCTAATCATTGTAATCGAATAATTTAAATTACTGAGACATAAAATGTTTATGCAAATGTTCCTTGAAAAGTTTTAAAGTATTCATATTTTGTAGATTCGGTGGAAGTGAGTTCCAGACATATGGTCCAGAGTAGCTAGCTTGTTTTGTATAGATCAATGCGTGGGTGAAGGGAAGAAGGAATTTCGTCGAGCCAGAAAAGGTGTTCGATCTTGTTAAAAAGGGCATTGATATAACATGGCATAGTATCTGTCAAGATTGTAAACATAAATGATGCCTTGTTGAATTCCAGTTGCCTATTCAGAGGAAGTATGTTCAGCGCTTTGTTGTTTTTTTGTGTTTTGTTAGAGATACAGCTGGATGGAGTAGCTTTGCTGCACGTCTAGCGGGACTACTTTGCATATCGTTATTGAGGAATGAGATTGCCATTTCAATTCTTATCTATCGTAACCTAAAACACGTATGCTCATCTACTGCTCGATAGAAGTGTGACAATTCAACTGAAGT
>JADBJO010011866.1:50000-61761 GCA_016801955.1 Conus betulinus
GGTCGGACTCATCAGGGAGACAAGGCTGATTGTGTCTGTGCTCTTGGCGTCAGAAAGAGACACACCACAGTCCATAATTCTGTGGTGTTTCCGACCGCCAAGGGTTCGAAAAAGAATGCAACAGCACCCCTAAAGCAGCCAGCGAAAGGTAGTAGAATTAAACAAAACGAAAGTTTGGAGAGGGAAAAAAGTTGTTGAAAACTAAAAAACATTAGGCAAACAGTATAAAATGTAATGGACAATCTTTGAGCCTATGCTTAAGGATCCATTTAAGGATGCAAGGGAGATCAAGAGATACGGAACAGTCTGAGTGGTCAGCTCTGCTGTTCAATAACCCAAGCATTGTCAGCGGCTAAGAATTGTGCAGAACAACCTTTCCTTGGATCTCGTAAGAGATGCAATCACGTTACAATTCTTCCATCATTATAGTAATGATTTGGCAAAGATTAGAAATTGAGAGGGAAAAAAAATTGAAGATGAAAATAAATGGGAAAATGTATATCATAAATATGAAAACCCCTTCACTAGCTGCATGAGGAAACTATCGCAATCCCTCCCGAAGACAGATCTATATGTGTCGCCTGCTCCGAGGCTTTCGTCCGCTGGATCGACTCATCAGGGAGACACGGCTGATTGTGTCTGTGCTCTTGGCGTCAGAAATAGAGACACACCACAGTCCATAATTCTGTGGTGTTCCGACCGCCAAGGGTTCGAAAAAGAATGCAACAGCCCCCCCAAAGCAGCCAGCGAAAGGTAGTAGAATTAAACAAAACGAAAGTTTGGAGAGGAAAAAAGTTGTTGAAAACTAAAAACATTAGGCAAACAGTATAAAAATGTAAGGGACAATCTTTGCCTATGCTTGAGGATCCATTTAAGGATGCAAGGGAGATCAAGAGATACGGAACAGTCTGGGTGGTCAGCTCTGCTGTTCAATAACCCAAGCATTGTCAGCGGCTAAGAATTGTGCAGAACAACCTTTCCTTGGATCTCGTAAGAGATGCAATCACAGATGTAATCACAGATGTATTCACAGGTGAAATTCTCACTAAAACTCACACCGCGCCTCAACAAAACGACGTCAACAGGATGATTTGAATAAAATGACTACTAAAACAAGTTGAACGTCTTTTCCCACAGGGACAACTTTCATATCCAAGCTTTCGCCACGAAGGCTTCTTCAGGAATAAAACACTTCATATAAAAGGTCTAATTCTTAGAACGTGATTACTACTCAGCAGTCACAACAATCTGTTTTAGCACACACACACACACACACGCACACACTTCCCCTCCCCCCCCCCCCCACCACACATATACAGTGCACACAGACACACGCCCATACACACATACACAGGGATGGCGGGGGGGGGGGGGGGGGGAGTGAAAGATAGAAAGAGGGGTAGAATAGATAAATAGAAAAAGGTCAAAGGTAGGAGGGGGCTTCGATAGAAAGAGAAACAAAGAGGAAGCATGTAGCACAGTCGGTCTGTTGAATAGCAGACACAGGTACAGGGTAGGGGAGAGTAGTTGAATAGGAGGGGGAAGTACACAGACGAAGGGGGGGGGGGGGGGGGAGTACACAGACGACGGGGGGGGGGAGGAGGGGGATAAGAGGAAAACCAAGGTATGTTTAATTCCAGGCTTATGGACATGTATTATATGGCCTATCCAAATCAACATACCAGATGAAGGTTGCGGATCTGATGTGTAGTAGGGCTTGGGACACACCACACACACACACACACACACCACACACACACACTTACAACCACAAACAGACAGTCAGACAGACAGATACACACACACACGCGCACAAACACACACACACACACACACACACACGCGCACGCACGCACGCACGCACGCACGCAAGCACGCAGAATGGGACATGGGGAAACAAAGGATGGGATGATAGGGGGAAGTACGGGGGTGGGATAATATATATATATTCTTTCGATTGAGGATCCGTGGATGAACGTACGCACAACACTTCGCGTAAATGTAAAATCCCATCACTAGCTTTCGGAAAAGAAGTCTGGCTGTTGGTAGTGATGACCCGAACACATACAGCATGCATCATCCGTTTAGCAAAAAAAAACAAAAAAACAAAAAAAAAATCGAAGGAATGAGTGATAAAGTGAGTGATTAATAGTTCCGCCAAATGACACGCAATACGAATGATTAGCGCCGGCAGGCAGCCCTCCAATCGGCTCTACCCAGGTAGACAGCCCGTTGTATAAACGATATATAGCCTGGACTGTAAAGCGTTTGGAGATTGGTCTCTAACCGAAGATAGGCGTTAGATGTAATGACTACTATCGTACTTGTTTATGTTTATTATTTTTACTGTTCCCTGCCTTACTTCATATTTACTTTCGTTTCAATCAAATCGAGGTTGTTTGTATTTGTTTCTGTCCGTCTTTGTGTTTGTCTGACTTTATTGAAGTTTAAAAAAAAAAAAAAAGGCTGTGCCAGTCTTGAATAAAAGTTACTTTATATGTATTAATTTCTCCAGCTCTTGTTGCTGTGTAGATGTGTTTCAGTATGGAGTATATGGGCAAGCTTGGAGCATCTTTTTTTTTTTTTTGGGGGGGGGGGATGTTTCCTTGTTTGCTCTGTATGCTCTGTGCTGTCATGTCTGCTAGACGATTCGGTGTCGCAAGCAGCATTCCTTTGGAGAACTGAATATGTTTGACTTGTGGGAGCAAGAGTTACCGTACTTGTTTATTGTTTACTGACCCTTGCCTCACTTCATATTAATTTTACTATCGATAATAACAATAACACACCGAATCTGACAAAAGCCCAACAAAGATAATGCACTAAGTTTCCGGATACCAAGAAGAGTCCAGCTCTCAGAACAAGTCTGTTCCAAGGATGTCTGGCACCCGTACTGACCATGTCGATGTGTACAGTGAGAACTGAAAAACATTGTCCGTCGTTCCTCCTGATAAGTGTCGTTTCTTGTCTAGTTAATTCTTCTTCTTCTTCTTCTTCTTCTTCTTCTTCTTTCTGCGTACGCAGGCTGATACTCCTGCGGTCGACAGGCATGAATTTATCCCATCTGCTCAACAGAGGGAGTGGAGTTTTGTGTGTATGACCGTTTTTAATCCTGCCATTAAGGCAGCTATACTCCATACGTGTCATCCATACCAACGGCCAAACTGGCCTTCACTTCCAAAAGTTGGTGATGGGATTTTACGTGTGTGTAAGATGTTATGCGTGCGTTCACACACAGAACCTCGGTTTATAGTCTCATTCGACGGACTGTATGGGAAATGGAGTCAGAACGAATGTCAACTCCGGGGGAAAAAAAACCTGTAGCAAAACGGCCCGGTGGAGATTCGAACCCGCAACCCCAAGACTACAGTCCGGCGCTCTACCACTGAGCTATTCTGGCCCCCTCTATTTAATTCAATTAACTGTGTGCATGTTCAGGTGTATGTGCTTTGTTAATGAGGAGTGGCATGCTGAGTACTCAGCAACAAACAAAATCATTGCTGCGGGGGAAGGTGGGGGGGGGGGGGGATGCTTGTGCGTGCGTCTACGCACATGTGTGTAAATGTGATGTGTGCCTAAGCGCTCGCTTATGTGTGCTTATTCGTATGTATATCAGTGCATGAAATGGATGCGTGCAAAACACCTGAATATGCTTGTGTGAGGACAATATATATATATGACTAAACATGTGTGGAATAGCAGTTCAGAAGATCAGTTTGGAAATGACATTTAAAAAAAAAAAAAAAAAAAGCCAACAACCAAGTAAAGAAATTTACAACTCAAATACATGGAAAGACGTACACAACTTTTGTTGTTTTGTTTATCTTATTGTCTTTTTTCCAGTCCCCTATCTACACCCCCCCCTCCTCCTCCTGAATAAAAAATTCTCAGCCCTTGCCAAGAAGGTTACTTTCTGTTGAAGAATGTACAGTATAAGACGCGCATAAATCATTCCACAAGAAAAATCAAATATATGAAAAGGATTTCACATATTGCTGAATGCTTTCTTTAAACTGGCATGCTTTTTTGTCACGTATAACACAATCTCCTATTTACTTCTTTGGAAGCGCTCGGAGCTCTTCCGAGATAGAACGCTTTTCATGTACCCGTACAAAATGATGATGGGATGATGATGATGATAATGATGATGTTGTTGTTGTTGATGATGATGATGATGATGATGATGATGATGATGATGATAGAATGCAGCTTGAAACAACGTTTTGAAATTAATTTTCATGAAAAGAAGAAAAACATATACACGCTGGGAGTTTTATCTTGATGTACCGACACTCTCTCTCTCTCTCTCTCTCTCTCCTCTCTCTCTCTCTCTGTCTCTGTCTCTGTCACTCTCACCGTCAAAGTCTCTCTTTGTTCTCACTTCCAGAGTCTAGCCCATTTTGTGACATTCACAGAATCTAGGACTTAGTTATCGATTCCTGGAGGACGTTAAAACTTTGATTGCTGAATATGTGAAAAACTGAAATGACCTTCCGGTTTTGTTGTTGTTGTTCCTAATGAATTGCCAAAAAAGAAATGACCGTTTGATATACATAGTTGACCTGGACTTGAACGATTCATCTATTTCTTCTTTATTTTACACTTCCCTATTTATGTCCTGTTCTTGGGTTTGTCCTTGTCATTGGTGTTTTGCTTTTTTTTTATTTTGCTTACGTGTCACATCTTCCTGTATTCCCCAAATGTGTCCTGCTAGTATCACAGACCTCATGGGGGCGCTATTGCAACAATGACAGCTCCATTCTGAGAAGAACCACATATACTAGTCCCGAGCTCACGATGATGATAATCCAGCAATTAGAGATGTAAAACTGAGGAGGGTCGATGAGCAGATGATGAGGTACCTGCGATAATAGTATGATGTGATGACACGACAAAACGGGACGCTCTATTACGCACGACCCGATGACAGTATCTTCACATCCGACGAACGATGATGATCCGTGATGAAGATGAAGCTGATATGACAGACAAGACGACTGTCACCAGGCAGTCCATAGGAACAGACGCTTTCGTCAGAAAAAAAGACATGCAGCACTTACAACTTTGAAACATCCGAGCTCCTAAAGAAGAGCAAAATAGCAACACCATGTTGTTCGCACGCGAAAATTTGGGTTCCTACCTTGATTGTACATGAGACACTCTTTTTTTCTCACCGTCGACTGTCCTCGGCTGGCCCAGAAGACTGTCTTTGTCTCCATTCCTACAGTCTGCCCTTCCCCACCCCTCCTTGTCCCCTCCTTTCCCCCCCCTCTCTCTCTCGCCAACTCCCTAATGACCTCGGCCCCAAGCGCTACCGTCCTTTCTCCTGGCAATCTCCTTTCCAAGACACAGGAAGTGATCCCCTGTAGTGCTAGCATCACGTGGCGTTTCTCCCTTTGCTTGCGCACGACACAGTAGGCCATTTATTCTCAGTCGTCTACGAAGCGCTGAAACCTGTGACATGCCAGGTTCTGTAAGTGTGTGATCGGGGGTCTGCTTACTGTCTGACATGTTGTCTCATATCCTCCTTTCGCACTCTTCTTTTTCGGCTTCTTCTTTCCTCTCTTCTTCTTCTTCTTCTCTCTCTCGCCGCTCGGGCAGCAATAGAGTCCTTCAGGTTCACCCTCTCGCTCAGATCTCCTCTCTCTGCTTCCTCTTCCGGCGTTCTGCCTGTGGGTCCTCTCTCTCACTTATCATCAAAGGAGAGAATAAAAAAAAATCGGCAAAGACTGAAATAGAGGAGAATCACATAGAACTATTAAAGTCAGCGAAATAACTACATAAAAGAAAACCAGGAGAGGCGACAAGACAATAATTACTGTGGCGCTTGGTGTGGGTGGTTGTGTGGTGTGGTGTGCGGCATTGCAGTTTTGGCGATGCCGTGGTTGTCTCGTGATATGTGTGTCGTCTTTGGTGTCCAAATTGTGCATAGTCCGCGTGCCCAACGCCGCAGCACCTTTCTTTTTTGTTGCACATTTTTTTACGGCGGTTTTCGCTCTCGCTCTACTCAAAACTGCTGCACCACGTCGCGTACTGCATGCCTCGTACGTTGCTGTGTGTTATTACAATAAGCTAAATATTCCATGCCACCTTGACCATCGAAAAATTAAGGATCTGACCAAAAAGATTCTACCACAACATGGTAGAGCGCATTAAGTTTTTGTCTTTAAATATGAGACAGAAACGGAATCAGTGTTAGGGGCCCATACTTAGCCTCATGGCGAGGAGGTTTTTACTATAATTATCACATCAAATAAAAAAACAAAACTCCTTTCTAGTTCTGCTGAAATTTTTGTAATAGCGGGACATCGCTGATGAAAAGCCCAACCTTTCAGAGGATAGGGCTACTTTGGCCTGTACTTTGCTTGTTTGTTTGTTGTTGTTTGTTAAGTTTTTGCACATCATTTTAAATACAGTTAAATGCAGGGGGAAGAAGAGGTCAATTTCCTCTTTCTTCGCGTCGTGACTGGGTGGAGGGGGAGGTGTGGCGGTAGGGGGTGGTCCTGGTGCCCAAGGACCCATATCCTCCCCCCCTCCAAAGCCGAGCAGCCTTGTGTCACGTAGCCTCGTGCCTCTCTTCAATCTGAGGACAGAAACTCTCAAGCAACATGGAGGTACCGCCCCCCCGCCCTCTGCGGGTCATCCTAACAATCATCTCGTCTCGATCTGTTCTCGCTTCTCCCTCCCCTCTCGCCTCAGGCCTCCTCTCCTCTGCATCGGGGGTCTCCTCTCCGGCTCTTCCCTCTCCTATCCCGCGCTCTCTCAAATCCTCTCCTTATGTTAACCGATCCATCACGGCAACCTCTACAATTTTCACATCAACGGACTCCAAGTTCATCACTAATGCGTTCTTGTACGTGAAATGTAGCACAGGTTTTTGAGCGATAAGAGATTTTGTGCTGAGCGTTGCATTGGCCGAAGATCAGAAAACCCGGACGATGGGGCGGAGGGGAAAGGAAAAAAGGGTCAATAACTGCATAAACTGTAAAAATGATACACGAAAGTGCAAAAGGTCCACACAGCAATTTAAATGTAATTTTTAGGAGACAAACAGAAGGAACATTTTTTGGTTGTTTAAGGTAGCACTGTCGATAGAACTGTCGATATTTTCCTCAGCATTCCGGATGAACTAGAGCACTGCCTCAAAGAAATGAATGCAAGGTTGCGGAAGACCACGGATCTCATATTATGAGAGTAAGATCCGATTCTTCTCTCGCTCCCTCTCTACTCTCTCTCTCAGCTCCTCTCTCTCTCTCGTTCTCTCTCTCTCGCTTATGACAACATTGGCGGGGCATTTTCAAGAAACTGTGAAAAAGTGTTTAATTAGTGTTAAGAAAGGGTCTATAGCTAATTACACCGTATTAACCATAAAAGAGAAAATTTTGCACATTACACCATTTGTCAATGAAGAAGAAATTCCAAACATTCCACATTGAACTGTAAGGCGTAGCTAAAAAAAAAACTGTCAAAAATGAAAGACTTCCAAATGAAAGAAATTAAAACAAAATTGAAGAGTAGTAAATGAAATGCGTTAGCAAATCAAAATGTGCTGGTAGATGCTTAGTTATCGAATGAAAATTTTAAGAAACATGGGTATTGTCCCCAGGCCATATAAAGTGGTATAGTTTGTTACAACAAAGAGACACGATCGAGGGGACACTTATCTATATATAATGTCGATTTTTCCTCAGCATTCCGGATGTGACAATTAGAGCAGTTCATCAACGTAAAAGGGCAAAGGTTTGCGAAGACCTGTACTCTTCATTTATTAACAGAGATCGAATACGTGCTCTCTCGCTCTCTCATCTCATCTCCCTGCTCATCTGCACTCTCTCTCTCCCCCTCTCCTCTCTCGTCTCTCTCTCGCTCGCTCCCAGCCGAGAGAAGGTGTGCGGTTTCTGAACGTGCTAATGCTCTTGTGATAATACCAGTGGGACTTTGTGATTAGATTTGGTGATGGTGGTCATTCAAATTATTAGGTGTATTTCAGATTGGGTCCCTTTTTTTTTCATAAGGCGCAAGACCTATCTACTTTGAGATTACGATATGCCAATCGAGACCCCGCCCCACCCACACCCGCGCCCACACACACAGCACGACCTCACATTCTTCTTCTCGAGGTACCCAGTCGGATGATAAGGTCGAGTGAACTGTTGGTCATGCGGTAGTGCAACTGAGAGCATAGGGATGGATTTCTTTCAAATGATGTGACTTGGGTTTGTTTCTTTCGGAATAGCGGCGAACGAGCGATTTTACTCGATAGACATGATAAAAGGCAGTTGAATAAATGTGATGGCTAAGACCTCCAAGTCAGAGAAACGTGGACACCATACAAGTCAGCAAGACAAATCAAGAAGACCGCGAATGTCAGAAACCTCATTTAGGTACCTTCTTTCAGAAGTAAGATTACAACACAGCAATATAAATAACGAAAATTTCACGTTAGCATTTATCCTGTGACAGGAAGGTCAGCTTCCGAGTATCAGGCGCAGGAAGAAGGCGGTTGACAAACGTAACGAGGCATGTTGAAATTGAAATAATTTCTCACACGTTGTGTTTTTCTTGTGACTCGTTGTCCACGTTTCTCTGGCGGCTCGCAACATTACCTTGATGATATTGTTTAGATTTCCGCCAGCAGTGCGTCTTCCTTTCGCAGAGCTAGGAATACAATGACTGATAAGTGGTTTGATATTATTTCCATCCGTATATATGAACCTAAATATTACTCTTTCGAATCAGATAATGACACGTAAAGAAAAGGGCAGTGAAAGCAAAAGAAAAAAAGAAAGAGAAAAACCTGCTGGTGCCGACCGTCCCACGGGCACAGCAAACCCCCTAGCCAACGAAAAGCAAAAAAAGAGCAAAGAAACCCACCAGGAGAGAAGACAGGGAAGGGCGAGAGGGCAGCGGAAAGAAAAAAACACCACCAACGAAAAACATAAAGAGAGAAAAAAAAAAACCAGCACAGGGCCAAAATGAGAAAAAGAACCCGCGCACCGAAGGAACGAAAGGCCACCAAGCTGACCACACCTTAGTAGAAAGATGTGAGGGGAAGACTAGTATGAAGACAAAAGAGCGGGAGTAGTGCAAAAGAGGTAAAAGAACCCTGTCCCCGTTTTTTTTTTCTTTTATTTCCTGCTTTAACTCTAACTAGTTAAAATTGAGAAGAGAGGGGTTAGGTTTCGCAAGCGGCACCGAACTACGCCCCGTGACAACAGGCTACGCTAACATAAGAACGATGGGGTCGTTCGGGGCGAGGACAAAGAAAGAGTCTAGTGGGTCAATTGATTCAAGTGAAAAAACCGAGTCACATTTAGGAAACGTGAGCGAACAAAAACAAATGAAGGAAAACCACTTCGCTTGCTTATCTCCCCCGGCTGATGTTCGATACTCTGCAATAACAATTGCCTATCATGGTATTAATATGGATATTGACAAGACCAGATGTTGGGTCGTTCTGATATGAGTAAAATTAGAGTTTCTAATGACTCAAAAGCAGGTGTGTTGCGAGGTGCATGTATACAATACTATAGCAAAATATTGGGTTATGCCTAAATTCCCTCCTGAAAGCTAGAGAGATCTTTTAGAACCCGAAATAGTGGAATTCTGGTAACGGTTCCTCTAATTACAAGAGTTGTCTGCGAAGCATTAACAAAACTTTACAAAGACCGAATAGAGACGAATTATTTTTAGTGCACATGGTGGGGAGCAGATGTTATCAAAACACTATTAGATGACGAATGTTAAGTCAGTATAATGATACTCAACAAGGGTCCTAGACGTCTCTAACAACGAGTCATTAAACCAACAGAGACGAGAAAGCGAAAAGTAAGATTGGAACATTAAACAACGCATTATGTGCGTCATGGGGACGGAGAAATATCGAACCAGTATCGCAAGATTGGCACTGTCAGAGGCCAGTGGACTAATAGAAGCAAAGATTTCAAAAAAAAATAGGAACAGAACGATTACACGAAGTGAAACCAAAAACATAAAACAAGAGTGCAAGAATTAAAATGAGAAATGTGAATGCAAATCCAACGTGACTATAGATTTCGTTTACGAAATAAAAATTTAAGAAACGCTGGGTCTGTCCCCTCATAGTCAAATGTAGAAATTTTGTATTAACAGAGCCAAGGAGCCGATAGGGCACTATCCTATATAAATTCGATTTCCCCTCAGCATTCCGGATGGAATTAGGAGCAGTTCATCAAAGAAAAGTCAGTACTGCCATCGTTCTGTCATAACATATGGAGCTAATTTTCTTCGGGTTTGCCGATAACATTAAAACTGACGAAATAATTGGTCCTCATAATCCTGCTTGTAAGTGTTCCTTCCTATATCAGCTCAAGAATACAAAATGCAAGACCTAATCTGCCAGCATTTTTGAAGGTAAATAGATAGTAGATTGAAAATGAAAAAAAAATACTCGCATGTGCACTTAAATATGAAACATTCATGCAAATTTTTTGAAAGAAACAAAAACAAAAGATTTCAGTCATGCCAAAATCAAGAAGCTTATGGAAATGTTCCTTACACTAAACGTAAAGGTATTAACAGTTATAAGTGAACAGTCAAGTCAAGTCAGAACGCTCCTCGTACATAGCCGTACGCTGAACTGGACTCCCCCCTTGGGACCTCCCCCCCCCAGCCCCCCAGCCCCCTGTTGCCCCCCCCCCCCCCCTCCTTCCCCGCCCTCTGACAAAGGTCCTTGAGTGTGTGTGGTGTGTGTGTGTGTGGTGTGTGTGTGTGGTGTGTGTGTGTGTGTGGTGTGTGTGTGTGTGTGTTGTTTGTTTGTTTTTGATGTTTTTGTATTTTTTCCTCCTCTCTATTCTTTCTTTTTTTTCTGTCACTATATGATTTACTTTATCACTACCATTTTGCGAAGTATATGTTTAGTTGTTTGTTTGTTTGTTTTTATATATAATTGATTGTGTGTTTGTTTGTGTATATAGACACATACATCTATGCTTTATAGATGAATTTATGCATATTTAATCTGTGCCGGTTGAATGTACAAGGGTGAGCATTTATGTATGAATGCGGGAAAAAACATTAAAATAGATGTCCGATTTTAAAAGAATTTGTCAAATATTAGGAGATATATACGCCTATCTGTTGCAAGTTTCTAACCTATTTTTGACAATTTATTAAGTAGTAAAACTTCGAATCCCACTTGGGATACCTTCGAGTGAGCACCTTAAGGCTATCTTACGTCAGATAATAAATCTTTTAACAAAAATACCCCCGACATAACCGATGTTGCACACACAAAGCGTCACTTTGATAAGTACTGTCGTGTCATCCGTATCATGGAACCTCTTTTGTCTTCTTCTTGAACTTTTTCGAAATAACTCACTTTTGAGACATCCAAAGAACTAGATACAATTGTAAGGTCCCTAAACATATCGTGCACGTATAAAACAGACACACACACACACACACACACACACACACACACACACACACACACACACACACCACACACACACGCATGCATGCATGCATGCATGACAAAGAGAGAGCGAAAGAGAATCAGATATGTATAAATATAAAGGAGCGTGAGAGAGAGATAGATAGAGGATCGAGCGAGTCACGAGATAGGAGTACCATACTACATACCGTACAACATCCTTGGACAGCTGGCAGGCCAACCACCATACACATACCACACCCACACACACACACACACACAAACACACACCCACACACACACTACACACAGCGCCGCGTACACAAACCACACACCCACGAGCGCGCG
>JADBJO010011867.1:0-10000 GCA_016801955.1 Conus betulinus
TGGAAGCATACGATAAATGCTCATGACTTTTTTGCGTTGAAGATAGTTTCATTTCTATCGAATCCATCGTTAAGCGATCTTACAACACACATGGACTAAGTTGTAACCAGAACATTTGAAGAATTCTGCTGTTAAAGCCATCGCTGCCAGGACTTTTCATATTACGCATGTGTTTCAGAGCAACACCAGCTTCTTGTAAGTAATTTTGCCTTCCAAAGAAGTTATCTCACTTTCAGTTAATACTGGGTAAATTATTTATCAAATCTGGAAATTTCACAAGATTTGTATCTCTTTTCGAATATAATTTTTGATAGAAACTATTAACTTCTTGGAGAATTTCATCACTATCACTTAAAATGGATCCATTATCCAGCAAAAAGTTTTGCAATATTTTTGCAAACGTAATTTCGCTTTTCAATCCACAAAAATAATTTGTTATTTTGTCCCCCTTGAGCGACCCATCTCGCCTTGAACGCAGTAAAACACCCCCTCCATCTTCTTTTCCTGAACTGTAATCAACTCTTGTTTATAACTTTCAGATTAACGTCTTTCTTGTTCAGATAATACCACTTTCCTTTCAGGTAAAGAAATATTACTTTCGAGAGATTTTCTGTTTTTCTCTGTCCTTTCGTTTCTTCATCGTTGCGCATGATATAGTTTTGCCTCTAATTTTCATAAGTAATCTATCCAAAAAAAATTGATCAGAAATAACAACTGGACTTCTGATTTAGGAAAAATCAGCCCAATAATTCTTCATCATCATTATCAGCTTCTTCTTCTTCTTCTTCTTCTCTTCTTCTTCTTCTCAGTTTGCCAGTATTTGTTGATAGTTGAGATACACAAGAGCTACACATCTCCATATCCATATTAATAATGTGCACTACCAGTCCTCCAGGCTCGTTTTCTTTTCACACTATTTCTATTTCTGCCCACGTCGTTTTTCACCAAGTGCAAACTAAGTATTCTTCTTTTTGAATATGATTAAACCATGACTGTTACGAGGGTTTCATCTGCACCTGTTCTTCATAACATCTGTGTCAGTGTCTTGCATGAGACAGCCTGCATATAGGTCTTACTCCGTCTGCTGCCATCGAAATCGTGGCTCTCATTGCAACATTTCCTGGTTTTGAAATTGGGGTTCATGTCCGTTGGAAGGGAAACCTTGCTTTTTTCTTCAAAGTTGTGCCATTTTGATAGAATAAAACATGGCAGGTGTAATGACGCACTGACTTGGTGCGACTTTGGGGTTTTCAGCTTCAGTAGTGTGCCCGTTGCACAAGGACAAATAAGAGCTGCTGCTTTAGATTTGTTTTCAATGTAGCAAATACTCTTAACTGAACTGCAATTATCATGTAGTCGATGCCTTACCTTTTCTGATAGCCATGCTATGGGAGGACTCCCCAGAGCAAGCTAGCCAGGGGCGAGAATACTCGGTGCAGCCATCAGAATAACCTTCCATCCTTTTTCTTGAGGAGTCACGGGTCATGTGCGTGCATGGGGTGCTTGTGCATGCGTGTGTGGGCATGCGTGTGCATGAATACATGCGTGGGCATCGGCCCGTTTGAAAACAAAAAACATTAAATCATGGGGAAATAGAAAAAAGAAGTTTGGGGGGGGGGGGGGGGGGGGGGGTGGTCGGAGGGGTTGGGGTTAGTCATTGAATTGGATGGGGGGGGGGGGGGTCGGAGGGGTTGGGGTTAGTCATTAAATTGGATGGGGAGGTTAATTGTTGGCTGCTGCATGATTTGATCTTTGAAACCGATCCAAAAGGATTGGTCAACGTCCCGGGATGATAAGCTGTCATGATAGATCAGAGCTGGAAGCAGTCTTATACCTGTGTTATTTCGGGTGCTACATGATGTGGAAAGACAGCATGGGTAATTTTGTATTGGACAAGCTGACTCTATCCCAAGAGGAAGAATTGGACATAATAGGGAATGTCAACCGAGCTATCATCAGTGAAAGAGAGTGACCTTAGTTGATGGTTTACCAAGCCCTGAAGTCTTGGGTGGGCAGAAAAGACAACTGATGATATTTTGGGACAATCTAATACGTGAGACAGATGACAGAGTGACCAAGTTATTTACCAAGCCCAGTCATGTTTATCGTAACGAACTTGTTCGGGAAGAGCAAATTGCGTAACACTATCAGTTTGAATAGTTATTACTTGATAGAGCTTGAAATTTCAGAGATGCTTCTCAGGTCATTCATTTAGCCAAACAGATGTATCCTGGAAAACTGAAGTAATGTAAGGAGACTTTACTGATGCGACGTCACGTTCTCTTGCTTATCGGGTGTTTGACCTCTGCCTGAGGCACGGGATCATCTGCAGCTGAGGACAAGTATTTTTCCATCCAAGTGTCAAGTGGTCCATGTGCAAAAAATGTAATAGTGTCTGCCGAAATCAAGAGGAATATGCTGATGCTTCAATGGTTGCGTGACGCCAAAACTTCAACTGTCAAACACCCTTGAAAGGAAGTGTCCTGATTTGATTAACACTTCGAGAAATGTTGGTTCATCATTTTTTGAAAAGGCCATATCCATCTCAGCCCTCAGCCCAGAAAGAGACAGGTGTGCAGATACAGAGTCTTCACTCCCTGGGCAAGGCAGGAACGTCTCTGAAACGTCGTGAGCAGATCGTGCAGAAGGGTGGTTTTCCTGGTAGTTTTCTTCAAGCCTTCCTCAAACCTGTTCTGGAAATTATTTGTGGTCTGCTGGGAGGACCTTTGCAGTAACATGGAGAATGTGTGAGGACGGTGACGTGGACCCATGGATTTGGAATGCTGTATAGCCCCCATGACCCCCAGTACCCAACGCCATCTCATAGAGTGCGAGAGATAAGGATGGACGGATGAGGAACAGTTTGGAGAGAGCTGATCTCAGCATGCATAGCGAATCCAACCTGCGCCTTCAGACACTGTTGAAATTTTTCAGTTTTGTAGATCGATTTCGACACAATCCTAGGCAACAATTAAGATCAAGAGGGACAGCTTCTCTACCAAACCCTTGTCCTGAAAAGTTTGCAATGGATAAAGAATTTTTAGTGTGCCCAAGACACAGAAGAAAGAAGACAGAGCGTTTGTTGGATCACGCTGTGCATCATCCTAATCTCGAATGGAATGCACAAAGTGAAATCAAGCACCAAGAGCAGGATTCCAATGTGACTTATCCCATCAATAACATTCTCAAGAACAGGCAAGTTGTGGCCAAGTACATGCGTCAGCATGGACGAGTGTCCATTACCGAGCTGGGCGAGTCCAGCAATCGTCTGATCACACTGGATCTAGACAGAAGACCCCTGCAGGGCAGCCGCCGATGGCGTCATGGAGGAGCTGGCCTTGGCTTGATAGTGAGGCTGCGAGGCAGAGGGAAGGAAGAGGGGGTGGGAGGGAGGGGAAGAAGAGGGGGAGGGAGTGACAGAGCGTTGTGGTGATCTTTTAAGAAAGAGACAGAAAATTGTGTGGATGGATGCGGTTTGTGTTCACCACACTGTGCTAATTATGATTATACCATTTAAGGTACACAGACTGTGTGCATCAGCTACTATCGCCTACTTATGATGATGCAGTATGTATAGATGGATACGGTTCTTGTCGACCACCGTCTGGTAATTATGGTGTAGTGCATGTGTGTGAAGGACACACAGGTGGTATTTAGACTTGAATAAAGAGGTGCATATGAATAACACTGCCTTCCCTTTCTGAACTAAATTACACAGATAAAGTTCTCTCTCTCTCTCTCTCTCTCTCTCTCTCTCTCTCTCTCTCTCTCTCTCTCTCTGAGAGTCTGTCTGTCTTTCTGTCTGTCTCGTCTGTCTTTCTGTCTCTCTCTCTCTCTTATTCTCCAACTGATCAGGTATTCCATGTGGAAAAACGCGCTGCCCTTTGGTCAGTGTAGGGTCTGTGGTGTTAATTGTATTTTGTGTTGACAGTGACTGAGGAGGGGGACACAGGCATGGGGGGAAGATGTACAGGACTTCTGAGGAAGATAAGAAGACAGTTGTGGGCGACAGTTCCATTTGGAGAAACAGACATTCTCTAACTGATTTAATCTACCTGGAAAATGCACCATTCTGTTCTATCTGGGGAAAACACCATTCTCTGACTGTTCCATTTGGGGAAAACACCATTCTCTGACTCTTCTATTGGGGCCATTCTGTGACCGACTGTTTCATTTGGTGAAAGTGGCCAATTTCTGACATTAATTATTCCATTTGGTGAAGTAGGCCATTCTCGAACTGATTGTTCCATTTAATGATATGAGCCATTCTCTGACTCTGCCCTTTGGAGAAAGAGACTATTCATAGACGATGCATGCTGTTCTTAATTTCAGTTCATATTGGTAGGAAATGATAGATAAGAAGACTGATGACGTGAATTATGAATTTCAAAATCTTCCTGAAATCTCTAGGTTCATGCTTTCTGCTTATGTGTGTGTGTGTGTGTGTGTGTGTGTGTGTGTGTGTGTGTGTGTGTGTGTGTGTGTGTGTATGGGTCAGTGGTATTGTCTGTCCAAGTCATAAGAGATTTTTATATTGTGCAATGAACTGTAAGTGTGGTGATGGATCATTCTATTTCTGTCTTTGTTTTCAAACAGAATAAACGGGTTGAAATGGTTTATTTTTGTCTTTTTGTTTTGTTTGTGTACTTTCAGACAGATTGAATGGATTGAAAGTGGTGATTTTCATCTTCAGAATGAAGGTGTGAGCAAAAAAGAAGAAAGAAAGAAATGCTGTTTCTGTTTTATTTTATGAACATAGAGCATTACCACGTGTCAAAACTGTGTATGAGACTCACTCTTATATTTTCATATGTTATAACAAGACTAAGTAGCATATAATGACTCACTTCCACATCTGTGTGATACTTAAAATAAGAAAATCTCTTTAGTATGTCCAGCAGACTTACTGCATAGGAAAATATCCTGTTGGGTTCTGTTTGGTAGTTTCTGACTGTTGCCATTTCCTATCTTAAACTATTGTATACTTTAAACTATACTGTGCACAAAAAGAATTAGAAACGCATACTTTTTTTCGCTGAGAATATTAAGAGAATTTTGACAGAAACATGCCCCGTATAGCAGGGAACTCTGTCAAGTGTGAATAGTCAGACATAATGAATAGACATTACAGTAGATTGATGTCTTATTTCTTCTGTGCTTGTAATATTTTGAATGCTAAATGACGCATGAAATACTGAAATAAAAAAAAAATGCGTTTTTTTTGTGCATAGTATATTAAAGAGCAACCAATGAACGCGGCCTTTCCAGAACTATCAAACTCATAATGAGGAAAAAAAGATCATTCCATGAAAAACATCACACTCTCATTTTTTTTTTTTTTTTTTTCTGTGCTGAAAGAAAAAGTAGGTCACATGCAGAAAACAGTCACAACTTGAAAGAAAGGTTACATTCTTAGAAAAGGTCAGGATGTAGGGAAAAAGTCAAATCCTAGAAAAAAAAATCACATCCTGAGTAAAAGGGTTAGTCCTGTGAAAAACACGTTCTAACTGTAAAAAAAAGGGTCACATCATGAACGGAAGGTCACATCCTGAGAAAAGGGTGGCATCCTGAGAGTAACAAACAACAGCAACAACCACCTGGTCACCAAACTATTGGCATCGTTATGGAGGGTAAGACTAGTCTGTGCTGACGGCGCTGGCCACTCACCTCAATTGATCTCTGAAGGAGAGAGAGAGAGAGAGAAACTGCTTGATGCTTTGCTACTTAGACCCAAAGCCTTTTTTAAGAACTGAGCGCTTTGTCAAAGGGTTCTCTCTCACTCTTTCTCTCTCTCTTTGCCTCACTCCAATGATATGGAAGATCCACTTTCTGACAACTGGCTCCAGACAAGATGTAAGGGTTTTCTGGCAATCTCGATCAGACGTGGAGCGTCCCTGTTCATCTGCAAGAGAAACTGAACATCAGCGTACATAAGCCAAGACAGCCCTTCCCTTTGCACCCCCTCCCCCCTGCACTGGCAGCCTGTGTGTCAAATTCGCAAGTGCTATCTCCTGATCTGTCGAACTGTTAAAAGAGCCAGTGCTGCCTCTTCTTCTGAAGAACAAAGATATCTGCTTTGAAAATGAAGACAGCCATGGCTAGCTTTATTTCCACGTCTAATTCAACATACGGCAACCTACTTCATTGAGCTAAAATGATCCCAACATGTCTACTGGCTAATAATCGATCCTGTTAGACTTGCTTGTCCGTGCAATCTGTGTCGGCTCAGTGTCGACGATGAAACGACAATGAGCAGATCACGGGCCCACAGCCTCGAATTTTAAAAAAAAAAAAAAAAAAAAAAAAAAGGAAAAAAGGACATCATCACCAAATAATGACTGACTGACAAGGAAAGAAGCAAGTAAGACCTTACTAAACATGAAAAAAAGGTCGGCCACGGATGAAAATTTCGAGCTAAATATAGCAAAGTCAGAGTTTATCATTTTGTTAGGAATCACGCTCATGAAGCCACAGGAAAGCAGCCAATTGAACCGTTTTCTCTGTATAACAGAAGCTAGCAAACAATACCAAGACAATACTCTCACACACCACTATCACACCTGGCTCCTTTCATTGTATAGATCTGCATTTGTGTGTTCTTTTTCCTCTTACCCCTTACGCTCCAGTGCAAACCGAGTGCACAGGAGATCACATCTATAACAGGAGCGCACAGGATATCACCCATTTATAACAGGAGAACACAGGGATCACACACTATAACAGGAGAGTGCAGGATATAACACGCAGGATATCACGCATTATAACAGGAGTGCACAAGGGATCACACGTCACATAACAGGAGTGTACAGGATATCACACATCTATAACAGGAGTGAAACAGGGAATCACACACCATAACTGGAGTGCACAGGATATAACACACCTATAGTGGGGAAGAAGCACTCCATCTGATTCTCTCAGAATCTCCATAGGCATGTCTTCATCAACTGTACATCTAAGTATGTTGCTTTCTAAGCATCAACTGCGAAATCTCCATGTCAAAGCAGCGAAGACATTTGCATATTGTTACACTTGACTGACTGACTTCAAGTGCAAGTGCATGTACTTTGATGATTTACGTTTACCGCAGAGTGTTGGTGCGTCATAAATGTACGCAAAGAATAGTGAGTAAAGTTAATAACGCTGGTGATGAACTCTTCCCTGGACATGGAGATTTCCCATGATTTCAAGGTCCACCAACTATTATGACAACGAACTTAAACCTTGAAGCACACTCACTACCTATATCATGAACTGTCAGTGGATGAGTCTATAGATCCAGGGCGTGGCCGTCTCAACTTCTGCATGTTCATTGCCAGCAAGCTAACACAGTGCGGGATGACACTCTGCTGCGGTGAGGCTGGCACGGGCGACACCAGCAGGAAGCAGGTTGACACTGGCACGCTGCACGGCCCAGAGAAAAGCTACAGTCAGAATGTTGTTGGGCGTCTGATAGCAAGCTTCCTGAACAAAGACCCTGTCATCTACATGGCCTCCTCCTTTTAACGGTTTGGCTCTTTTCCAGTTCCTGAAAGAAAGTGGCGCTTTAGCAGTAAGAAGCGTGACCGCCAGGCGTGTTGTGTGTCTCAGGCTGAATGCGACAGAACTCAAGGTTAATGTTAAGGCAAGATTCACTTACAGTGCAAGGGCAACCACTTGTGCTGTTACCAGGACAGGCATAACTTGATTCTCCTCAGCACAGCACACACTAGGCTGGTGTGCCTCATCCCGTTGACAGGAACCTGGTACCTACCAATCGAGCCAGCCGCCATCACCGACCAACATCAACATACGACTGGAATTGACAACTCGACCAAAACCTTGGATATAATTGCCTCTGCTGGAAAGCTGGCAAATGGTGGAAGAGGATAGTCATGCTACCCATCTGCTTATTGAAGGCAGGAGGTGCCGTCTCACTCTTTCTTTCGAATTCACGAAACAACTGAGGGATGCACACTTCGAGAGCTTCACCGTGAAGCGCATGAGGCGTGCTCTAGCATCAGGAACAGACCACTGCCTGTGAAGGCTGTGTGTTGTCTGCAGCTTCCCTGATGCCCCCCCCCCCCCCCCCCCCCCCCCAAAGACAGCCGCTATCCGTGGAAGAAGAAGCCTAAATATAGGGGTCAGCTGTGCGCCAGGAGCACGTCCTTTGACCCTTACTTCAGTTGTAACAGCACGAGGGGCTACATGGGTCTTGTCATCCAAGGCCATAAACTTGGATGTTCAGTCGTAGGATTTTCCAGTGTGCTTGACCACCCCCTCCCTAGCTTTTCTTGTGAACAGTGGCATAAGACTGTTACAGAGGGTGTAGTGCTCTGTGTATTACTGTCTGACCCTCACTTTCAAAAGTTTGGATGCGTGTAACAGCCACAGTCCACATACTTGACAGCACCGAGCCCAAGTTACAGTCCATAGCACCAACCACATTACAATCTGAGCCGCTCACGACCACACAATCGAAGTGGAGTCTCACAGTGTACAGCAAACCATGTCGAACTACCGACCTGGCGGTCAGCCCCTCCACGTCGTAACGGAGACAACGACCAATAAAAACAAGTACAGTTCCTGTCAGGACTCAGGGCTTCGCCCTTTTTCTTTTCTCTCTCGTTTCTCTTTTTTTTTTTTACGTCATCTTCACACGTAATTTCACGTTGACGTCATAATTTACGCTGACTTCGCAATGTTCACCCTCCTCAAAACAAACAAACAAACAAAGCAATAACCGAACTGTTTTTTGAAGAAGATGTAAACAAACAGCAGAATGCAAATCCCAGAAGTCACACATCAAAACAGCATCACAAAACTACAGTTCACACAAGCAAACTCATTTCCTAAGGGATCAAGTGATTCTCACATGAACGGGTGAGAAGATAAACGAAAACATTCGCAGAACCGGAAACAGGTTGGACTTCAAACGACTATCCTGCAACGACAACGCCCATCGCATAATTCTGAAGTTCTTGAAATCTGACGTTCGCAGGTAAGTCACGGGATGATGATCCGTCTTCAGGATAAACCAGACTCCACATAGAAACCTAACAACTTCTGCACAGCCCAGACAATGGCTAAACATTCCCGTTCAATAGTACTGTACGCCTTCTCACGATCCAGCTATTTTCGACAAGCGAACACGACAGGGTGAGGAACATCATCACTCTCCTGAAGCAACACAGCACCCAAATCAACAGAACTAGCATCAGTTCTGAGAACAAAAGGAATACCCAACCTAGGACACAACAGCACAGGTGCAGAAGACAACATTCCCTGAATCTTCCTCAAAGCTTCAGCACACTCAGGACTCCAAGAAATAGACCTTCCAGCATGACCAGCGTCTTTGCTCAAATCAGACAGTGGAGCACTCAGAGTAGCAAACCTATGTCTCCCGTAAAAACTGAGCAACCCAAAACAAAGATCTGACCTGCTTTCTGGAAGTAAGAGTGGATATCCTCAAAATCTCATCAAACTGTCTTCCCTTCAGGACGCATAGTGCCACCTCCAGCAACATGACCATGAAACTCAAGTGAACAGAAAGCCTGCCTCGATCTTCGAGGGACGAGCTGCGAGGTTGAAAGACCTCAGACAGGAGAACAAGGTCTTCACATGACTAACGTGAGCATACATGACACACTGTGCGCAAGAATATTATCAAAGGAGTTGATAGCAGAAAACTGATCTAACGCCAGTATACGCATCATACGTGCAAACAGTGCAGGAGCTGACACAAGTCCAAAAGGCGTCCTGACAAACTGGAATAGACCCATGTGTGTTGCAAAAGCAGTCTTCGGACGATCCTTGGGCTTAACAACATGTGCCAGTACCCTTTTGCAAGATCTATCTTTGTGAAAAACTGAGCATCAGCTAACCTTGCAAAAAGACTCTCAACGTCAGGAATAGGTACAGCATCAGAGACAGTAATCTTATTCAAAGACCTGAAATCAGCGCAAAAAACGACACGTACCATCTTTCTTCATGACCAACACAACTGGAGATGCATACGGAC